>JAQIXU010000426.1:0-34930 GCA_034701245.1 Strigamia transsilvanica | reverse complement strand
TCCCAACACATTTACTCAAACTGCGATAATTTATTTAACTCTTTTCCATGTCTGTTTTCTTTCATTTAATAATGCACGCGTTCTTTTGTCAATAGTGTACGGCCAGGGCGGTGATACCCCAGCCCTTCTGCGATTATTTCAAAAGTCACCTTAAGCATGTTGACGGAGACGTAAGTTTGTTTCAAAGAAATGTTTTGATCAAAATTCAACTAACGAAAAAAAATAATTTCTAGCTAGGCGAAGTTCTATGTGGTTGTTTTGCAGGCCTCTCTCTCGCCATGGTTAGTAAATAATTATTTACTCACATTGATTCATTCATTTGTGATGCTGTCCAAAAGTTGTGATTCTTATTCTTATTTTTAGGAAGCTAAATGCGACATAGACTATGGTGTTGATGAGAAAGCAGCACCCGCTTGTTTCGAATTAGTTAGATCCGTACGTATTGCTATTTTAGTCTCATCATTTTTAGAATCTAAAAAATTCATTTGTAAATTTACAGGGCACGTATCACAAGTTTTTTGCTCACGACAAAGTGGGAGACTTGATTTGTAAGATTACGCGGACGAGGATAGTAAACATACGCGAAAAAAACAAAGCCATTCAACAAAAATCTGTTGCCACGATTTTTAAAACTGGAGCGATTTCAAAACGCATAGGTAAATGATATAGTTTGCTTTTCCACGCTTCGCTTTTATGTGAGATGTTTATTTGTGATTTTAGAAGCGGCCATAACGAAAGAACTTCCGTCCGACCAAGCTAAACCACTCATCTTGTGTTACCAACAAATTCGGAAACTTATTACTGGTTGAAATTTAAATTTGTGAAAATAAACATGTCGTAAGAGTCGATCTTTTGTTTCAATCATTTTGTTAAAACACACCGAAATCAATCATACATCCCTATCTCTCAGAATTAAGATATAACGATATCCGCGGTAAATGAATGTTAAATTTAATTTACTTTTTAATTTATTTTATCTTATTCATAAAAATCAGCGGAAAGCATGCGCTAGTTTGTGTCGCGCCCTCTACCGACCGTTGAAGCGGTACGATGGACAAAGGATGAATGGTCGGCTATGTTGAATTTGTTGCGAATGAAACGTGTACATAATAATGTGAATAAGTATCATTTGCGTTATTGCAACCGATAGGTGGCAATTGACTTTAGGCCTAGCTCTTGTTGAGTGGAGAGAGTAAATCGGATCTGTTGTCCTTGAATGACATCGAAATCTGACAATTAAAATCCTGAAGTTTCTAACCTGACTGATTGATAACTAACAAACTGTCTTGAGACAATAATATTATTGATTTATTTATTCATTCATTTATTTATTCATTCATTTATTATTATTATTCTGTGGGGGTTTGTAGTTCTCAACACTAGATGGCCCATAGTGAGAAAAAATGACAAAATACATGATTGCGTCATGGCAAGCACAACATACGTTAATTCAACATGCGCGCAAATCATCCACAATGCACCGTGCACAAATAACATGTGTTTTGTGTGTCACAACGATGATATGACGTCATCTTAACTAGAAAAACAAAGAGTGGGTGTTTACATTACAGACCATTGAACCTATACACATACTGCATAATTGACAGTTAAAATACTTGTTCTGCGCAATACGAATATTCCATTGACATCGATTCCTGTGGTCGATTCCAAGAGCGAGTTGCTGCATGAAAAGCTTCTGACATAACTGCGGTTTGAGTTGACGATAAAAGCACATGAATCGTTGTTGCGGTTTCTGGAAAATGCGTCAGATATAACTTGTAAGCAACACTTGATCGAAATGAAATTCGAGCTCACTTGATGTAGTAATTTGTCGCAGGAATGTCTGAATGACTCATTGATCGCTTGTGCGGCTTTTCCAGCCTAGCAGTAGATGGTTGAAATCAATATTGACTTAATTGTCATTATTAATACTAATTACTCGTTAGTTTCGCCTCTAAACTCGAACATCAAAATCAACATGAACAAGTGTGTAAGTCCACTGATAGGATGAAACAGGTGGAGCCGAATTGAAATACAAGACGGAAGATTAGGAGCTTGAAACTTTGTTCGGTGTTTTTGGGCTGGAGGTGGTCAAGAATTGTGGAAGAAAATGGCGGGAGCAGAGACTTGTTGTTGATATCAGATGACAAATCCAAAAGTGCAAAATTGTTAAAATTACAAAATAGCTGCTATTAGTTGCTCAGTTTACATGCTCACAGTTTTCCAGATAAGTGGAAATTCGAATTTTGTATTTCTGGAAAACCATGTGTTTACATGTCGTCATCGGCAGTGATTACCGGTAATTGCCCAGAATGCAATTTGCTAATCAGGAGCAACAAAATGGGTGATGATCTATTTCAAGCACTAAACCAACCAAACTTAGCTTGTAACTTCTCCCGTTTACATTTGGTGTCATTTGAATAAAGGCACGAAAGATGAAAGTCAGTAGAGCACTTTCACGCATGCGTGGGTGTTTTGCAGTTTGCTTTTGATGTGCAATGTGCAAAATGCCTAAAATTTATCTCGTACAACTGGAATTTAGTTGGTTTGTTTACAGGATCGGTGTTTCACAGGGATTAGTGCATGCACATTGATTGTTACTTTTTGACAACATGTAAAGCGACAAATTGTAAATATAGCCAGCCAATCACAGCACGTTTCCAGTTTTCGCACAATTCCTCAATTTGTCAAGCAAAAAAAAAAAGAAATACCTGTGACGAATTGCTCGTTGAATGAGTGGAGAAAATCGTCTAGGCTGAGCACTTGCTACTCGGATTTGTAAGTATCTTCAGTACACAAGGATGTGCTAGTGAGGTGAAGATTACATGACATTGATGGAGATTCTGCTTGAAATAGCTTAAAAACGTTATCGTATTTTTGTCTAATTGTTTCAACATTGAGATTAATCCAACGAGAAAATAAATACATAAATACATAATTCATTGGCTGATTGTGATCACCATTGAATAAATAAACACAGTTGCAATTATGAGTCGTGAAGGCTTTGCACAGCAAATATTAATGTAGAATTAACATGAAATATGCAATTGCATTTAAAAGCAACATCATTATTAGCATCAAACTAAAAGCAAATAGAGATAAATTACGTATTGATGAGACATTAAAGATTGAAGATTTTAAGGACAAGAATGAACCAGTGACATGTGACAAAGCATTGTTCTGTTTGCAACTGAATGCAAAATGAATGCTTTGTATTTGGTGTGGTCACTGTCACTTTGGGTCTGGGGATCATTAACAGCCTCAATTAATGCCTACACGTGTCACACTTTGTTTAATGAGAAAGTTTTGGCAGTTTGTTTTAGAGAAATAAATATTTATTGACACGTGGTGAAAAAGATAAACATGTTGGTTTGATATTCACTCACCAGGCTCCACTTGCTGTCCAAGTGTTCACCGAGCGAGCCGAGGCGGTCGCCATTTGGGCAGTTGTTAGTGAAAAATGTGGATGTTCGTTGAGGTCGAGAAAGTTTTCTGTTGATCGATATTCAATAGTGGTGAATTATTTCGGTCGTTAGTTTGTTTGCTAGGAGAGAATTCATCGAAATGAGGATAAATAAGATCATTTATCATTACAAGTGTGACAAGTGTGATAATTATTTTGAATTTCGTAAAGTATTTTTATTTGAGTTTTAATTTGTTTAAAACGTCAAATAAACAAAAAATGTATGATTTATTTTTATATTTTTTTAATTTTAGGAATCAAATTCCATTTCTGCTTGAAGGAAGATTTTTCCAATTTTCTTTTCTTATGTGGATTATGACGAGATAGGAGCAGATACTTTCATCTTCAATTTATGATCAGGTTAGCGAGACTTAACTTATTCGTTGAATTACAACCTAGCCGTCTTTCCCATGGCCATGGGTAGATTTTAAAAAAATTACAGAAATAGTGGAATAACTAAATAACTTTTTTCTTGAAAATTAATTAAGGGGAGAATCTTTGATTCCACAAAAACAATTATTTTTAAAACGTGTTCATGTCTGGAAAATGTGATAACACCTGGAGAACTAAGATTGAGTACATACCCAGATGCGCACAATTAATAAAGGCAAAAATAATCAAACCAAGGCTAGCAATGTGATGAAACTAGCCATGGTGGACGCAATATTTTGCGGAAATTTGCAGTTACAGCATTTTCAGGAGTTTTAAGGTTTCTTTTTTTGGGAATATTTGATTTCTCGGTTCTTGGGACGAAAAAGTCCGACACTCCAGGAAAATCGGTATACTTGGTATATTTTAAGACCAAAACTCGATGTTTTTAGATTAAAAATGTACCAATCTAGACCAGTATCGACATTTTGAACAAAAATTTCGACATTTTAGGCCATAAATCGACGTTTTAGACAAATATACGTCGCAATGACGATTATTGGCCTGTAAAAAGTCTATTTTGGTCTAAAACGTCGACTTTCAGTCAACGTTGATATTTTGGGCTAAAAACGTCACAATGACGAACTTGTGCCAGGACATACATATAGATTATTGAGTGGATAGCTGACTCTATTGTCTCAGCTATCCTAGGAAGTGACGTCACACCAAGGGTTTTTTACTTCCTGTTCATGCTGTGGCGTGCATTGCCGTGGTAAACACGGTTCCGAACGATTCTGAATCGTGTTTACCATGGTAATGCAAGCCACAGCACAAACAGGAAGTAAAAGACCCTTCGCCAACTGTGCCAGTATCATTGTTAATTATTACGCAGATGTGTTGAACTTCCACAAGTCATGCGCCCCAAAGATATGGAATTATTGGAAAAGATTATCCAGTTGACAAGCCAAGGAAACACTACAGTCTGTGCCTGGAATACTTGATGCCATATTCAAACTGCGTATCCATCTGTCAGCGATTACCGGCAGCATTGCAACGAAAAAGTGCAGTGAAGCAAATGCCAGCTGTTTTGTTTGTCCCTATAATTTTTGAGTTTCGATCAGTTTGAAATGAATTTTTTTGTAGTTTGAATTTAGCTTCACGGTTTCAGGTGATTAAGGATGGCAATTGGTGTTTTTTGCACAATTAGGAACCTATTTCTTTGAACGATTTGTCTTTGCATCCAAAAGGATTGTGCGCACGCACAATTAAGGCTGGTGCACTAAGTGGTAATTTATTGAGCAGTTCGAGCAGGGCCGTGCGGTAGATTTTCTCAGTATGATGCAAGCCTTCGAAATGCCTCCCCTTAAATGTTTTTTCTTTAAAATAACCTTTGATTGTGATTTTTTTAAAAAACTGCACAAAATGTACGAATACTAAAATATAAATTACTTTAAAATAATGATATTCTATTATCTACAACAATCTACTACAGTTTTGCTCTTCTAACTTTAACTTCAGCAAATTTGTTAATTAGGAATGTGTATTTATATTTCGCTGCTTATGCCGCTCCGTGGTTCACTTTTATCGCTGGTCGTTTTTTCGACAAATCGAATAATTAGTACGTCTTTCGAAATTCAATATATCGACATAAATCGAAAATTGGGGAGATCAATTTTTCGAACGTACACCTTTTTGATGGTACGTTTATTCGAAATAACATACCATTCAATAAGTGGTGTCGAAAAAACGACGTTGAAAGAGAGTGGTAAAAAAAAATACCGTCGTCTTATGCCGCCCCCTTACGGTGCCGCCTGATGCGGCCGCCTCTCTGCACCATAGCTTGGCACGGTGCTGAGTTCGAGGTGCACACGGATTTTGTTGATTGTACAATGTGTTTGGACGTTGCACAGATATTTCTTTTTTAATCTTTATTTTATTTATTTGGTTTTTAAAATCAACGTTTTTGCATTTTATTTTTTTTTATCAAAATTTATTTTGCAAGGCTTGAAATTGGATTAATGCTTGCACTCTTGGTTTTATGGAAAGTGACTTGAGCATCACTTTATGAAAGAAACAAAAAAAAATTTTTTTTTTTAGTGCAAACTGTCAGTCAGCATATTGCAAAGTCACTTTCAACACAAGATTGGAAAAATTGAAAACATTAGAAAAAAGTTATATTCACATGTCATTTTCCATTTGACTGAATTCAGAAGTTCAAACAATTTTCTTTTGCAGAATTTTGGAGAAAAAAAATTATTTTGTGTAAATAACAAGAAATGATGAAATGAAATTGATTTCCTTACATGATATATAAATCTGTGTATTCAATCTTTGAAAGATAAGTGTTTTATTAGAGAATAACCTTGTTAAAGTAGATTTTTATTTTTCGTTTGTCGTTTATAAGAGGTGGATCTACAAGTATAGTGGTTGCTTGCTTTGTTCTTGGTAATGTGAATCACTCTGTGCTCACTCAAAAGGTTCTTCAAGAGAGCGAGAGAGGACTTTCTTTTGTCTGGTCTCAAATAAATGGCTTTCATTCACGAGTCTCTTTCATACGTACGAAAACATTGGGTGCACTCAATACTGAAATACGAATAACGTGCAAATTTATAGGAAAACAGTGACACGCTTTCGCACGCTGCCTCTTGGCCTGTACAGCCCAAAATATTTGCTATTTGGCCCTTTACAAAAAATGTTTGCCGACCCCTGGCTTAGGGCAATCACTAAAGTCAGTAAAGTTGCTCTAGGTTTCAATATTGAACGCACCCGACTTCGTTTGGTGAATTGATATTGAAATTATACCGACAGAAAGCGCAGTTTTACAAATTTGTTGAATACTATTATTAATACACATTTACAGTTTAAGTAATGATCAAATTGAGCATTTGAAATATATTATGTTATGTACAATTTGTAAAAAATATAATGACACAATAATTTACAAAATACCGGCTTTTAAGATAAATACACATAGAAAATACATCCGTTTCAATTCCCTCAATATCTTTTAAAGTCTCATTGAAAGTATACTAAAATGTTTGAAATAGATAACTTTGCAAATAGATTTTCTTCTTCACTTTGTCTGTCTAAATCAAGTTTAATATTTTATACACGTTATGAGTAATTACGTCATTGGGTAAATGTTTGTTCTTATCTAATTCCGTACTAGGTGCATTCAATCTATGGAAAGCAAAACTACAATTGCGGTCATAAAAATTGTCGCATCTTTCCATTGAGAGCATTGTCATTGTCAAACGGTAACCCGGCTGAGCAAGAAAGACAAGACATCCAACAAGTATCTTATCTGAAGGTGTATTCACTCTATACAAAGAAGAAGTGCATTCTATCTTCTTGTTATAAAGTTGAAATCTTTCAAATCCTCAATGGCCACAAGCAAAAATCCATTCATTTTCCCAACACCATCTGAAATTCCATAACAGGATCATTGCTAATGGCATCAAATGCAGTTTAGCTGAAAGCATTCTACAAGAGGCTCTTTCTCTCTGTACTTAATACTTTTAGCTTTAGAGATTATATGCACCTAGTATTGAGGCATTCCAATCTGGAAATGAACTTTTTCAAAGTTCTTTTCTTGTGAAACTTTTTGGAACAGGGAAAAAGCACAAGGGCTGATAAAAGAGATGGGTTGGTAAAATAGAAAGCAATATTTCTTTGTTGTTGGTGAGTAGATAGAAACAACTGAGGGAGGGTTATAGTATAGTACGAAGTAATTTTGTTTTGGTGTGTTTAAAGGGAATGATAGGTTATGAAGGAAATTGCCCACTTCTGAAAGGATCATTGTTTAGAAGTGAGATAGTAGATGATGCAGTTACTGTCAACCAAATGGCATCTATTATAACTGAAGTTTTTCCTTTGGTTTAGGATCAGGGCCGTTTACTCCTTAGGCCGAGTAGGCACAGTGCCTAGGGCCTACAAACCGCTTAGGGTCTACAATATATCAATTGAAAAAATTAACACATAGACAGTAAAAATTAAATGAAAAATCCAAAATCAGATAAACCAGAAGGGTATAGAAAAAAGTACCTAGGGCCTACGAAGGTCTTAAAACGGCCCTGTTTAGGATAGATTTGGAAATGTACATACAGATGTTAAACAAGTTCTTGGTTGGCTATACACACATCCACCCTCAAGGGTGTTTGGAAACCATGTTTTTGAAGGACTCAACCATGCATGTGCACAAGAACTAAGGAAAGCATAGAAAATGCAGTTACCGGTAGATAGCAGGTATTCTTACTGCAGAAACATCAGTCAACGAGAGGATCATTCAAGGGATTTTTTGTCGTTTATTGCAATCGGATTGTAATATTATGAAAGCTCTGAAATGTGTGTGGTATCTGTGATTGACAGCAACATGGATATTTGGACATCAAGTGTTATTACCTAACTCATAGCTTTATGGAGATCAGAGATGACCTTTTGACATTTTTGACATATGAATATTTTAGTAGCAATAACTCAATCCGGGAGATGTATTGTTGTGTCTGTTGAAATGCTGAGTGAGATTTGATGAAGCCATCATCAAGATTTCCCATTAAGCTCCGAATTGTATCACTTGTTTTATGGAAAAATTGTGGTTTTCAGTTCGAGGTATTTACAGTAATTTTCAAAAATATATTTTTCTGGCTCATATGGAAAGAAACAAACAAGTTTCTATTGTCAAAATAA
This sequence comes from Strigamia transsilvanica, assembly GCA_034701245.1. Taxonomy (NCBI): domain Eukaryota; kingdom Metazoa; phylum Arthropoda; class Chilopoda; order Geophilomorpha; family Linotaeniidae; genus Strigamia; species Strigamia transsilvanica. Next base: position 26,412 of record JAQIXU010000426.1, on the reverse strand, counting down.
AAGTGTATTGGATTATTTGTCTTCCCTCTTTCATTTTACGCTGGATATGGGAATGTCAGCGAAAAATGCTTTGGTTGAAAATGCCTATTGATATTTTTGCTTATGGAAGTGTTCTCAGGCACAAAGGGTCTATTGCTGGGTTTAGGACAGATTCAGTTGTTAGGTGAGGTTAGGTTAGGACACCATGCTATTTTCTCCTGTTAGGCACGAACAGAGTAAGTCTGCCCATGTTTCTTGTAGACAACTTTTAGGATTGTATGTCTTAATTGGTCTTTACTTTACTCCCGCCTCCAAATTTCTTGTTGAAAAAACGAAACATTTTGACTCCCCTCTGAACAATACATTCTACCTTCTGGTGTTTTGTTTTTTCAACCAGACATTTGGAGGTGTGAATAAAGACCATGTATGTTATATGAAAAAATCTTTGTCTCAGCAAAACAATACTGGTTTGTCATCAAAACAAGTTGTGACCTTTTTCAATGTTCAAGAGCTTTATCATCTTTGTTTAATATCTTCTGGTTGAATAGTGTTGTAAACACTGACATTCCAAACAGGAGGTTGCTATGATACCAAGCATTTCTTCCCATCCTGGTATGAATTTGCCTTCATAATTTGACGTTGCACAAGCTGCCTAATATGAAACTTTAACCAAACGAAAGATTGTGAAGCATAAGTGTAAGTAATGTAAATCTAATGAAGGATGTTGCTCCTTTCATACCATCTCTTCTCCACTAGTGCTGAACTTCCAGGAAAACAAAATCAAAATTTACTTGTCAATTCCGTAATGCACCAAACCCTGGCTATACGGCTGCTCTTTATACGGCATTTTGCTATAACGGCCTTAGAGAAGTATGGCACTTTTTCGTTTTACAGCCCACAATGTTTGTTATACGGCTAAAAAGTCGGGAAAATCCCCTGTGTACGTTCCCCTGATTCGTTGTACAGCTTTTAGCTTTACAGCCAACTTTTTCGGAACATATCTAGGCCGTAAAGCGAGAGTAATAAGTGTGCTGCAGTATGAGTGCAAATATCTAGCATCAAGTTACCGGACGTAAACTGTAGTCTGTACCAGTGGGGATCTAGACTTATTGGGCCCTGAAGCTAAGTATGTTGATGGAGGGCCCATTAAGTACGTGGATTATTAATCCCACCCCACTTCGTATGGAAGACTGCATTTAACGGAAAGGTAGCGCTCTACCAAAGAATTTACATTATTATTATTATTATTATTATTATTATTATTCTTTTTTTTAAAATGTCTGGGAGCTGAGCACTGGTCGAGAATGAACGCACCTTTCATAAGGAGCAGCACATTATGCTTCCCCTGTGTGCTTTAAAAGCTGTGGTTTTGAAACTACGCACAACTCTTCATATGTGACTGTGGAACACAACACAAGCTTAATGTGTCTATTATTCCAATTGCTCAAGTAGTAGTATGTATTAAAACTTTCTTAGAGAATGAAAGCTGAAATTTTATAAGTCCTTAAAGGTGTTTGAAACGATTTTCTTTTCGGCTATTCATAGACGACACCATTGACATGTTTTGACTGATTTGATGGTACTAGGTTGATGTCACTTGTGAATTTGGCTTGAATTACAGTTTTCAAACCACTGTCGCCGTTGGGTTTCGTGTGAACCACTAATGGCGATGCACTTTGCTCTCTGGCAGATGGTAATGTTGTGTCTCTGCTTACCCGCGTCATGCAGGAACCGGTGTTTTTTCTGCGAAGAGGATTTTTCTTACAGTAAAAACACCGAGTGTATTCTCTTCGGAAATTGATGGCATAACTTCCGTATACCAGTGGGTTGACGCAACTGTTGCTTACTGCGAACATGAAAAGGGATTCCTGGAGGCGTTCATCAACCTGAAAAGTCAAACAACAAGTTTTAGTTTGTGCGGCTTTTGGGCACATACATCACAAGCTTGGATACATATAAATGATCATGTGATCGTAATACATGGACGGCTCCAACCAGTGAGGCAGAGCTCGGTTTTAAAATGGCTGTTTAGGACTTGCTGAAATATATCTAAAAGAAATTATTAATTAAGAAAGAAATTAAAATAAAGAAAAGTTTGAATAAATTTAATGCTGAATGTATTTAAGATGGCCAAAACAGGTTGGAACTCGAACCAAAACTGGGTTGAAAACTGGCATCAATGTCGGGATCGAAAAGGGATTTTGGGGAGGTAAATGAATTTTAACTTGAAAGCAATTTTCAAGGTCATTGCTTTGATATTTTGAAATTTTAAAAGAAATGTTGAATTTATTCAAATCCACAAGAGATATTTAAACTTTGTATAAATTTACTATTTATTTTTATGGACTTGGAGACATCAGTCAAGGTCAACGCAGGGTTATTGGCTTTGGCACCAAAGTTTGTATTAAACTCAAAAACCCATCTTTAACACCCAAAAAAAATGATGGCAAGATAAATACTTTAATTAAATAAAACAATAAAATCTTCTGAACATGATTCCCGTAGAAGCTTTGCTGTTTTACAAAGCTTATTACTGCTAAAACAAAGAAATTTTATGCAATTGTCATTAAAATCAATAAAAGCAATGAAAAATAATCATTCAAAATTTGGACAACATTTGGATCACGTTAACTGTCTATGCAGAATGGGATGCGCAGTTTGAATTTAGCATCAAGTTACCGGGCGCAAACTATAGCACGTACACTGCCTAGGATACTTTCTTTAGTGTTACTGCTGGTGTAAACACTGGTATATCAGAGTTAAACTGTTCTCTGCAAACGTAGCAGTTAAAATGAGGTAGCGATTTTGCAATTATTGTCTGTATAAATCAGTGGTTTTCGACCTTTAATCCGCTTACAGAAAGTAGCTGCAAGTGCAAAGAATGGAATTCACCAGCTTTATTGATAGGGCCATTGAAGACCAGATAAGCGGAGGTTGAAAAAGTATGAGATGAAGTGTAATTGGATTTAATGATTTTTGGTTCGAGTCAAAAAGATGCTGATAGCTATTACCGTGTGCTTTTGTTGTTTGAGGTAACCTTTTATCAATCACATTTACAGCTGTTCGTGCTGATGATTTTAAAAGAAAGCCGCTGACTTTGCCAATGAAAAAACAAGCCTAATTAAATTAAAGTTCAAGTGTAATGAAACTTTGTGATCTAGCTTTGGGGGTTAAAAGAAGCATAAGAAAAAAGAGAGGCTTGGCTATCAATTAATGTATGTAAACAATACATGTTGTTTTGTTTTGTTTATTTTATTTATTTTAATTTAACTTTGATTTTTAATTTTTGATTTTTAGTTATTTTTTATTCATTTTCTTTTATTTGATTATTTTGTTTTGGCTTGTTCCAAATTATTTATTGTGTGTTGTGTTTGTATTCTTCATATTTCTTTTCCCTTCCAGTGCACCTTTGGTGTATTGAGCATCGATTGTTGTTCTCCCTCCCACTTGTTGTCTCCTCGAGACGAGCGAGATATGGAAGTACGATAGTTGTCCCCGCTTGTGTTTCTCCCCCAACGTTATGTCATTGTAGTCACCCCACTGATGCGTCATTTCCGTCACGCATTGTTAGATCACGTTTAAAAATTACTCCAACGCGACAAAAAAGTTTCACTCCAAAACTTTCCAGCTACACTGTAAGCTTTTTATCTTGATATCTAATTGTATTAAGAATAATTACATTGAAAACCATCCAAAGCTGCAAGTATGGTTTGTCATGTAACGTGATTGAATCAAGATCAAAGTTTCCGATAGTACAAGCTCTTTCTTTCAGATTCTGCGATGCACTTGTGTTAAATTGATGGGAATTTAATTAATAATCTAATACAATATTGCGTGTTAGATAAAAAAAATGTGTGGGTGATGCCAACTGACAGTAGTCGAAATGCTTTAGTCGAGCCATCTACTCTGATGCCAATTGTCTCGTCGAAGGAACAAACGTTTGAAATTGTAATTACTAATTACAATTTCAATTGAGATTGTAATTAGTAATTACAATTTCAGTAACAGACAAAGCAATACACATTAGCAACTTTGACTTAGGCAAGCATGGAAATGTGGAGCCCTCTTTTATATAACTTTATATTATGCAAATTGCTAATGGATATTGCTTTGTCTTCTATAAGTTTATATTATGCAAGTCATGGTAACGCAAGATTTGGCTGTGTTCCTTTATTTACTTTACCCAGGAAAATTTGATTTTGAACATTAAAAATTGAAAAAACCATGAGTGAACGTCATTGCAACATGAACCGAAACCAATACGAGGCAGACCACGTTTTTGCTGGGACTACAACTCTGAACTATATTGCAAACATAACCACTAGTTGATCAGCAGTGCCCTTGTAAACGAAATTGGAATTACTAATTACAATTTCAATTGAGATATGCATTAACCGTAACTGCTCTTATATAGGGATGCACAGACATGTTAAGACCAAGGGCCACATGGATTCATTGTGACTTCTGGACGGGCCGCCAAAATAACATAATATTTTTAAATTTATATTTGTCATATAATAATGTCACAAAGAAAGATAATAAAAAGTAAAACAGAATTTAATTTGATGCATGGCATTGCATTGATTTAACAATTGTTTCAGTATTTGGTTCGATTTTTGTAGTAGCCAAGCGCAAAAATTTATTCTAAATTTTCTAACTCATCAAATGAACGGAGGGCTGTTGTCTGTGCATCTCTGCTGTAATAAAACACCCACGTTTTATTGACAAAACCTAAATTCTCCTCCGCAATTTAGATACTGAATTCGGTCAATTTAAACATTTAATTTTAGTGTTCTTGGGCAATTCAGACATTTATTTAGTCTTTTATGTATTGAATTTAGTTGTTTTGGTCAATTTAGGTACTGAATTCAGTCGTTTTAGGCCTTTGGCCAATGTAGACCAGCGTTGTAAAGGATATCGTGGTGAACTGGCATTCCGCTTTCAATGAGAGGGGTACTAAGTTTACACTACAGTTTTCCAGATACAGTACATAAAAAATAACATTTTATTTTTCTGGTTATAAGTGACTACAGTTCCTGCTCGGTATCTTGATGCCAAATTCAAACTGCGCATCCCATTCTGCGCAGATGATTTTTTAATTCCAGTCCTCATTTAGCCTAATATTAGCCTAAAAATGCGACATAATGTAAATAAACAACAGTATACCGGTAATGTTTGGCATAATATTGAAATGTTGTTTTTTTCATTTATTTAGCATTATTTGGCCGAATATTATGCTTAATGGCAATCGAGTAAAACACCGAAAATCTACTTAGTGGAAAACTGTAACCATGTAAACTTAGTAAACTAGAGACTTTCAAAATCCTTTTCCAATTATTGATGTACTGTACTGTAGCTCAAAACTCTTAGCCTCTAAGGTGATCTATAGTTTTCAGCAAGCTTTGGTCAAAGCAGTAACAACAGCCTGAGGAGTGAAAAGATTGTTTGTATAGATCGCAATAACGTCAGCATGAATCTGCGTGTTTTGAGCCTGTATCCTCCCTCTTCTATTGCACATCAAATAGTTTGGCTTTGCTTTTCTGTAAAGCCCTAGATACTCATCAAAGTAGAGTTACAAGTTCCTATCTGAAGAAGAAGGACAACGAACCAGCAATAGTGACATGCTTGAAGTTTCACCATCTATTACTTCAATTTGCAGGACAAAGTGGTTAATTAGTGCTCTAAATCCGAAGTTAAATTGAAAAACTTAAGAGTAGCGAGAAGAAGCCATTCAGCACTGCTGGAATGGGAGCTAGCACGGTGTGAACGTTTTATGCACAAAAAAGGCAATATCGATTTCACGCAGTTGGTGCATTCTTAAAGTTACTTAAAATTACGCTAGAAGACTTGTGCAATTGTCGTGTACAAATTTCAACATTTAAACGCCATTAGAAGACCGTTTGATATTTTTTAATTAAAAATGCTACTCGGACTTTAATTAGCATGTAAATTGGTGGTGGGTAACTTATTTGGCTATTTTTCAATGTAGCCACAGGTGTGGTGAATGAGAAGCGAAGTTTGCCACACGCCCACACCAAACAGTACATGTCAAAAAGTATTTATGACTGTGTACTATCCAAATCAATGCAAAACGGAATCTTTTGTTTATTATACAATGTGTAAATTCTCGATGAGTCCACTATTGCAAGTGAAGTAATACAATTCTGTCTTCTGGAACAGCTGTGAGGAAGTGGGCATTTTTTTTAACAGCCAACTTTTACTGGGACCAGATGGTGGTGCTAATCTGATATAACTATAGTCATACAGTGCAGGGGTGCATACTGTAGTTTGCGCTAGGTATCTTGATACTAAATTGAAACTGCGCATCACATTCTGCATATGCATTTAACTTGATGATTGTTTAGCTTGTTGCACACAAAGGAGATAAAGCAACAACATTTTGGTAGCACCTGGAGGGTGCCAGGGGTTCCCAGACCACCCTTGCAAAAAAACTAACAGTAATTTGGGTATTTGAGTTTTGCACATAACCATGATGGAAATTACTGTTTCTTAAAGTGAATAATACCTTTTTGTTCATGTAGACAATATGTTTCCTCTTCACGTTGTTTTCCAAGCACTTGTTAGTCGGGAAAGCTCGTATCTCTGCACGGGCGCCAGATATGCAAATCCCCATACCGACAATCGTTTATAACTCATTTCTAATCGATTCAGCCGGATTCCGGCACTTTTTAATTTTTGCAAAATGGGAAAAATCGGCCAAAAATTAAAAAGTGCCAGAAACATGTCAAATTGATCAGAAATAAGCTTAAAAAAATCTTGCTAGTGTTGGAATTTGAATATCAGACCCCACCTCTGCACTTTCTCTGCCAAAAAGAGCCAGCAGGCTGGTGAAACTGGTTTTACAAATTTTTGAATCCCACCACTGTAAGGGCCCCGATTATTTTATAGCCAACGGTTCCAAATTGTGTAAATCCGCTACTGAGGAGCCCTGGTTGGTAAAATCGAAAAGTACCAGGAGGTAATTTACGAGGGGGCCTCGAGATTACGACGGCCCAGGACTCCACAGGGTTTAATCCGGCACTGATTTTTGGTGTTTTATGCAATTTCTATTTGATAGTCATCCTTTACCCGATAACTAACATCATCTACACACACACAAGTTTTCCAGGAAATTAAATTCTTCCAGGAAATTAAATTCTTTTTTTGACTTATCTTTAAAACACTGTAAACTCTGCAATAGATGCATGAAATATTGGTAATTTTAGCGGATTTGCAGCTTTCGGTCGTGTCAAAAATCCGCCTGTGCTTTCTTTATGGATTGGTGTAAAACTGTCAAAAATGGCAGTTGCTCTGATGTTATGGCTAATACCATACAAACAGTGTGTGAGCGTCATCAAGACACTAAACCATTGAGGGGGGCCAACAATCTCACTTAATCTTGTCGCGGACGCTGAGAAAGACGTGAAAAGTAGTCGATTTACCTGTGTTGCTGATTCCCTGTCGAACATGTACCACATTGTCATCACGAAGTAAGGTGTCCAGCACCAGATGAAGGCTATGACAATGATGATAGTCATTCGCAGGGTCCTTGCTCTCGCCCTTTCTATGTTGGTCATGTCTGAACGACGTAGACGAAAGCGGCCACGAAAACGACCGTCACGTTCCAACTCGTCTAAAATGAAAAAAACTGAAATGATAATGACTCAAACACAGATGAAATTTGTTGGACGTGAATGGGAAGTTAAACATCTTGCCTGGCTTGTTGAATCACGATGGGAGAAAACAATCAGAGTGAAAGAAAGAACGTACTAAAGCAAAGTCAAGTCAAGTAAAGTAAAGTAACCCCTATTCCTTTCTCTGGGGTGAAGAAGCACTTTGGAGACGTTTGAGTGCAATCCTAATTTGCTCTTTTTACCCAAGTTAAAAGCCGGTACCAGCAACTCTTCAGCTTCTTTGAGATATTTCAACAGTCGGAAAAGAGCTACAATAAATTCTTGAAGCACATGAATTAGGCCCGTTCTCATGGTATTGTGCGCCTTTGTGTTTTTGGTCATGTAAAAGAAGTGTGTTCACAAATGGACTATTTCAGCCACTTTAAAAAATAAATGAGCATAGAACAAGTTGGACATAATATATATTGCGAATTATGGTGTCTTCTGCATTTAGAATGAATGCTGCAGTTTGTTGCATTTGTTCTATGTCCACTTTCATTTGTGGCCGATAGCGGTGATTTGGAATAAGAGCCGAGGTCAGGGACGGATCTGCATAGTGACTAATTATTATAATAATGATAATTTATAGTATTCCTAATCTAACAAAAAATGGGGCCCCATTGGACCTCAATAAGCCCTAGGCTCCAAAAAAGCTAGATCCGCTCCTGGCCGAGGTATTTAAGGAAAAAATTGCACTTTATTTCATGAGAGAATTAATTACTGACAAAGTAGTGTTGTCTGTTTAGAAGGTTGGATCGTTGGGGCTCCTAGGCACGTGCTTTAATGTGCCTTATGGGTAATCCACCAGAGCAATGGAATTTCTAACTACATCACAAAGCACGGCCCATCCAGCACTTCATTATTTAAATTGTTGCCGCTTTAAAGTAAACTCGGTTTATTCATTGGACGTGAAATAAACTGTTAGTCTTAAAGAGCATGATTAGGGTAAATCAAATTTTGAAGGTGCTGTCAATTGTGTAACTTAAGAACCCATGTGGAAAATCAAACGGTAAAAGAAGTTTAAAATCAAAATCACAAATGCAATTTAAAAAATATGACCCATGTGGGAAGTAAAATCATAGAATTGAAGATAAAAAGTGTCCTGTTTTCAGTCCCATGATTATGTCACGAAGTTTCACTTCTTAGCATTGCCGGATTACCCACGCCAGGGGATCAAAATAATATTAAATTTGATTTTGAAAGAGAACTTTGCCGGTTCTGATAAAACAGTGCCAGCATCGCAATCGTACAATAAATTTTGAAAATATCAATGTTTGTTTTGTTTAATAAAATTGGTTTATCAAGATTTTGTTGTTCAAAACGTATTAGGATATAATTTGCAAAGTGCAGAGGGGGCCCCGAGATTTCGACGGCCTAAGGGCCTCTACGTGGGTTAATCTGGCACTGGGTCTTAGGCACATGCTGTTTTTTTGTGAGCTATAGCGGCATGCAGCTTAAAGTTGGTAATACGGTATCTGTCGCTATCGCAGAAAATTGCAGAAACTGTTGATTGTGAAAAGGCGGGCCCTGCACTTGCGCTAAAACCAATGCAAACAGAAGGTGAGGTCAGGCCATATGGGACTCTGGCACAGTGACTGCAGCTAAAGAAGCTAATGGGTAACTAAAAGAAAGAAGAGACCTTCAGTTTGAACTGATTTTATTTACTCTAACACTTTGGAAAGAAAAGTTGCTGTTTGAAAGACGTTGCAATGTGATGTTGTGCTTGAATAAAACATGTGTTAGAATAACAATAGAGATTGGATTTAGTAAAAGTTTACACTAGAGATGCACCACTGAATAAAAATAGGCTCAAAGAAAAGGGAGAGTTTCTTGCTGGTTAATGATAAACAGGGCTGCAGAAAGGGTGGGGCGGAGTTAGAAATTTAGAATTTCCTCTGATGATGAATGAGCTTGGGCTTGCTGGGGAATTAAATTAAATTTAATTTGTGGATGTAAACATTTAATATTAGCGAGTTGAAGTTTTGCATTACTCTCAATTAACCCTTTGTTTACCCATGGCAGTTGTAAATTGCCAGGTGTTATCCACCTCTAACGCGAAAGTTAGTTGTTGTAAATGGGATGAACAAAAGCTCTCTTTAACCAACGATTGATTTGACTAGCCAGTTTGCTGATAACTAACAAAAGGTGCATTCAAACGCTGTAAAATGGAAGTTTGGAAAGCAAAGTTTGGACAGCATTTAATGAGGGTTTTAAGCTGCAATACTTTTGATGTAGAACTGTGTCTTCTTCCGCAGAAGAGGGCTAAAACCAATATCGAAGAGGATTAAAGCCCAATTTCTATGCAGTTTGGATTGTATGAGATTAAATGGGGTTTTTCAAGTTTATAATAAATCAAACTATGGCAAACGAAGTTGTTTTGATGTTGATGACACTTGGGTTAGACTTTAATCCGCGGACCACCTATTTGAGAAGCACTGACTAGTTCGCTCGGTAGTTGGCAATGCGCGGCTTCGTGCTGGTTTCCAAATAAGTGCGTTCATTCATAAATTACTTGTACAGGGATGAAAAGGATAGATGTAAAGTGGCTTCTCCTTTTAGGAATTGGAGCCACTTATATGACTTACAATGCAAAAGTGCAATTTTGCATTATGTATATCGATAGGTATATTTCAGACTGAGTACTTTTAAAGCTACAAATTTAATGTTAAAAATGTTGGGTATGGAAGTCGAAAGACGCACATGATCCAAAAAAGAGAATTTCCTTTCGAATTAATTTTTCGACTTGACAATCTTATGGTTTGAATTAATTCCCTATTTAACATTTACGTGGGTGTGTAGACATCGCTGGTGTTTGCACAGGCTGGGAATGTGCAAATTTTAAGTGAGGGAATTAAAATGTATAGTATGTGAGTAAGAGCGTTTGAAAAATATTTATCCAGTGCCACTACGTGATTTATTGGTTAAAAGTTTGGATAATTTGTACTTGGAAAGAACCAAGTTGATATTCTTTTTTTAAAACTTCAGACTAGAAAGACTAATAAAAATCATGATGAATTGTTATCATACTTGACACATTTTCATTACCTCTTTTTATATTATTAAAGTGCACCAAATTTGTAAAGGGAAAAAATGTCTTTGTGGATAAAAAGCAATTTCTTCTACGCCCACCACCTCTTCCATAATAAAATCCAATAAAATTATTGGATTTTATTATGGAGGAGGTGGTGGGCGTAGAACAATATACCAATAGATATTTTGACCAAAATATATTGATATTTTAGTCAAAATATCTATTGGTGTGTTTTTCAAAAAGATTATTAGATTTAACATTGACATATTAAAGCGAGCTGAGCAATAGAACTAAAAGATGGTTGGTTAATAGAACTAAAAGATGGTTGGTCAATAGAACTAAAAGATGGTTGGTCAATAGTACTTGAAGATGATTTGTCAATAGTGCTTGAAGATGATTGGTCAATAGTGCTTGAAGATGATTGGTCAATAGTACTCGAAGATGATTCATCAATAGTTCTTGAAGATGATTGGTCAATAGAACTGACATGTGATTGGTTTGGAAGCGATTTGGCGTTTTAGTGATGTGCAGTTTTGCAGAGGGAGCTGCTTGTTTGTCATATTTCCTATGAGAACTGAAACCCACTAAATTCAAAAAATTCATTTGCTAGATTACCTTTCCCACTGTTGAGATTAGCATCTGATTAGATTGAATTTCCACAATGGCACAAATATTCAGAACTAGATTCAAACATTACGCTAGCCCAAACGGTCTGGTGCGAACAAGGTATTACCATAGAAACTTTAGTATATGCTTGGAAATACCAGGCTTTTGTAGACTGTTATGGAGTCATCATTGGTAATATATTAGACAACCAATGGTGTGCTTACGACACATTTTTATTTTTAGCTATTCATTAAGTATGTATGAAGAATATGCAAATGTTTCTTGTCTACTGCAAAATAAGATGCAGTGAAATTTGGCTCTCATTATGTTTTACTAACCAATGAGAGAAGAGATCCAAGGTACGATGTCTATTACTAAATCCCAACTGGGTGTAACAAAACAGAGAGGGAACGGTTGTAGGAAATTTTGAATCCCACCACTAGTGAAGGTAATTTGTTTTCTATGTAAAGGACTTGCCAGGAGTGCCAAAAACCTAGCTATATACACCCCCATGGAAACACTGGTTATTGATTGTTCAAATGACAAATGACAAACGAAATGATCCTATTTTACCCATTCTCACACCTCGTTTTGAAATATCGTTATGGAATTGTGCGCACCATCTGTTATCCAGCAAGTAAACCAAAATCAGAGCCCTGGATTGAACGTTTTCCCATATTCCCTGGACGGATTTACGACGAAGAACGACTAAGAGAAAAGAAAAACGACTTACCCCTGGTTTCGCGCGATTTATTCGAGATTTCACACAATATCCTAGTGTAGACGAACACGATAACTAACAAAGGAACTCCATACATCGCCAACATGCAAAACACATTGTAAGCGAGTTCGTGGTTGTCGGATGGGAATGAATTGAATGTTACACACTGCTCGAAGAATGGATAATCGGGATGTCTCTGCACGTGAAAAACGACACTCTAGAAATAAACAAAAATTAGGTCACTTGAGTGGTAAAATAAGACACATTGCACGTGGTCGCGCAATACGAGTGAAATAGTATGGACTTCCGGTTGCAAAACACGACATAAACGAACATGGCGCCAAAAAGGAACAAGGTGTTTGCGCGCCCAATGTTTTATGCATTGAATTGGAATTGTACATTTCGCCGAAGCCACAAAAGGAGTTTTATCGAGTCTTAAAAGTGAGTTGTGGCGCTACAACAACACGATTGAAATTGCACGTGAAGTCAATGACCTAGACGTAAAAATATACTGGGGGCTTTGAATTTAATCCCTTATTTGATCCTCGAGGATGTGTGCGTGATAGATTCTTTCATCTGCTACGAGAGCTTTGCCAGATGGGTCCACGTGGACAAAGAAGGTTGAAATATGGTCGAAGGAAGTTGAAATAGTGGCTAAAGTATTGACAAGTTGTTTTCTTTTGGAATAAAAAGGTTTAATAGGGTTTGTGGTGATTGTGTCACCCAAAAGTTATTTGTTTTGAAACAAAGTTTGTCTTGTTTGTTTTGAATTCAGAAATATATTGTAGGAGCTGCTTGTTTAAGTCTTAGATCAATATGCGGTCTTTTTTATTGCGTGGTCTATTGCAGTTGCTATTTAAATATGGAATTGTTTGGATTGGAATTTCATGCTTGGTTTGTTATTTATTGATTCAGAAATATGGATTGGAATTTCAAGGCTCCACTTACATTCGCAAAATATTTGTTTGTACTTCCATGAAAAATATGTTTAGTTTTTGTACTCTGTACATGGTGAACTCCCTACCGTATTACGCCGCTGCTTAAAGCGGGGTTCGGCAAACATCTTTTGTAATTATTTTAGCTCTGCGGGCCAAGAGGCAAAGTCTAGGCCCACTTGAATAACAAGGAAAAAACAATTTAAAAACTTCTATTTCAAATGCGTATCACAATACGCCAGTCTTCTCTAAATTCCATAGGCCTTTTGATCGTTTCCGGTCGTCTTCAGTGGTTTCAAATAAAACCTTTTTCTACCATTCTCTCCCTTGTATACCCCTGATTTTGGGACTTTTGTGAATGTTTTTAGGACGTTTTTAGAACGTTCCTGCAACGTTTTTAGACTTTCTGCTCTTTGGCTGCTGCCTGTCTTCTGGTTGTTGCCCCAATAGTTTTTTTTAAGAAACTAACAGTAGAAACCACTGAAGATGACCAGAAAGTTAGAGAAAACATGACGCATTGTATTTGTCATTTAGCAATCAAGTTTTCACAAAATGTAATGTATTAATAAGTAGGCTACAATTGTGCTTCACATGCAGTTGGCCGTTCTTAGCTCGCGGGCTGTAGTTTACTGACTTCTGATCTTGACGGGTCATGGAGTAATTATTATGTATACATTACTCCGCAAGACTGGGCATTGTTCAGGGAATAAAGGTAACAATTTTTTTTTCTTTAGTAATTAAATATGCATCATTAAATAATTAAATATTGCTATGGGTGAGTGCTTGGTCTGGAGGGAGTTTTTGGGACTACCAAACATTGAAAGGGTTCTGGTCTGGTTCTAGAGTTTTGCCTGGTCTAGAGACATTCACTGTACCATAAACGATGAAAATTGCACGTAATTGCACATAATGTGCAATTACGTGCAATTTTCATTGTTTATTACTGCAAAAACATGAATTGGGTGTTGTTTAATGTTTTGGACCAAAAAAAACCTAACGATATCAGATACACTCTAATTCACACATTTGTATGTTAAATTTCATTTCTAGCACATCGTCTCACAGCCCTACAAGGGACATCACGCAACCCCAAGGGGTGCGTGCACCACTGGTTAAGAACCACTGCTTTATTATATTGATTTACAGTGAAGTGCAGCAAAGCTCTTCAGGGTCTACACGTGTCATTTAAAACGATGATATGCATTGTTGAGACGTTTTAATTAAAAGCTCCAAGGGCCAATCGTAATTAGCAGCACGTGCATTCAAATTGGTTAAGAAAAATTTGCTTAAAAGCTTGGTCTGACGTTTTTATCTCATTTATTATTTAAGCGAGTCTGTTTATTTTGGTTGCCACTTCTTTTTCTTAAGCAAAACTGATGCGATTTACGCATGATGCTTGAACAGTCATTCATATATGACGTCAGTCACCCGGGAAACACTTTGCCAGGTATTAAATCCAGTATAAAATTGTTCAATGACATTCCAAAAAATGATCATCGACAAAAAAAATAAAAAAAACTTCGTTATAACGAAAGTTCGATATAACGAAAGTTTGTTATAACGAAATAATTTATAATTTATAGGCAACATTAGTGAGTTTGCGCCACGACGCAAAATTGTTATAAATTTGGCTGTTATAAAATTATAACATAATTATAAATTCATAAAAAGAGTAAGGGTCAGAAATGAGAAATTTATTATAACGAGGAATTCGCAGTAGGAGTGTCTATGAGGCTGAAAATTCAGCCGGTTGAGTACAGGATAAACGGAAATTAGATTTGAATTGCGACATTAAAATTTAAAAAGCAAGAGTGGCAGGGTTGGTAGTAAGAAGCGATGAATTGGAGGTTTCAACATTTAAAGTTTTCATTTTTTGCTCGTGAAAATCAATAAATTTGTCAATTGAGTGCTTGACAAGTTCTGGGTTGCAAAATAAATTTTTCCCTCCTGCTTGACTGTATATTTATGTCATATATATGCATCTTCAATCTTATCTGGCACTTTGAGGACACAGTGACAGAAATGAGAGCATTAATCAAACCGGTGAAATTGATGAGCACGAAGGGACTCGTTTTACCTATGGGAGTTTGTTGCAGAAAATGCTAATTTAGTTGTTTGCATGCAGTTAATCTGCTATTTTTGATCCACCAAACTTTATTTCTGAATAATAATTTTTTCTTTTCAATCTGTAGCTGGTTTATGGCTATAGCAATGTAAAAGGAAAAATTGCTGTAAAAGTTTTATAGGTAAATAGTAAACTGGAAAAAATTCACTTTCCTGGTTTAAAGTTTTCTTATGTTTGGTAATAAAAGAGTTTTTATGCTTTTTATTATTCAGTCACCTATAGAACATTGTTACACATTGCAATTGCAATCATTCAAGTAAAACCAACATGGAAAACACAAACATTTGAGAAAATTAAATTTCTGGATAAGATGGGCAAAGAAAACAACTAGAAGTAACTTTTTTGTGCTAATTTTGTGTCAAAAATGATGAATGCGACCAAAAGTTGTGTCATTCGTCTCAAGGGGATGCAATAAAAAGAGCAGAGGGAAATCGATATCGCACATAAAACTCATAAAAGATTTTTTTTTTGGGTTTTGTGCTGGCAATTCAATCGAATTTTGCTTGTAAAAACCCGATGTGTATGAAAGAAAGATTAACTGAACTGTTTCAATTTACTCAGGTCAAATGAGATGGAAAAATGGAATTAAATTAATTCACATGTAAAACAAATGGAACATTTATAGTTTTTTTCATTTTATTTTAGGACCACACTGGTGGTTGTGCCAATGTGAATTATGGAAGCCATTTTGTCCCTGAAGGGACTTTTTCAGCTAAAGTTTCTCCCAGCAGCTAATAAAAAAGCAACAACATATCTCTTTCATGCAGTTTTTACAGTTTCTACAAATAAGTTATAAACTTTTAAAATGAATGACCAAAACCTGTTAAAGTGTCATAAAAATGGCGTTGAAATTGGATTCAAAGTTTGATGGCTACTATTCGAGGGCGGCTCTTAATCGCGTAAATATGGCAATGTGTAGTAAAAAGTTATTTCCAACTATTGATGTTAATATACCTCGTATTATTATTCGCGCCATTTCATTTTTGATTGCAAACTTTGTGGTGACCTGGAAGTCATCGTAGTGCTGAGGGAAAGTCTTTCCATTGTTGAGACAAAAATAAAAGTAGAGTAAAACAGTCAAAACTGCATCCTATGAGAGTAGCAATTATAAAGGGAGTTACTATGGTTGCTGACTCGGACAGGAAATGCGAATGGTGTTGTTTCCTGTGAAGAACATCAGAGTTTTAGTTTTTACACCATGTCTTGAATCTACGAACGTCGCTATTTGGATTGGCCGAATGTAGTTTTTATTGTATTGTTTGAGTTTAATTAGAGTAAGACGCAGGACGCGCAACCCCATTGCGACCTGAAATCTATCATAAAGTGTTGTGGATTTCTGGCTTGCACACTTTGACTTAACAGGGTTGTAGTCACAGGATGTAATGCAGCAAAGCCAAATTAATAGACTCATTACAGAGAATTTCGAGGACCTGAATGTCGGTTCACTAAGCAATTTATATGATTAGAGTATAATTTGGATGTTAACGAGCATTCAATCCTGACCTGATTATTAGGATTTGGAACTGACGATTGTCGCATTTTGTAGGTTTATCCTAAGTTTTGCATCATTTTAGGTCAATGTTTTCGTTTCTGTTTAAGAATTTTAACACCAGGTGGTATAGCGTTTAATTTTGATCGATTATCATGTTCTGTTTCACTCCTGGTTTTTCACAAGTTTTGAAGATAACTGTGCCCATAGACCGCCTGTAAGGAATAACGGTATCTGCAGTATTTATTTTGGAACAAATGCAATCTAGCCATCTTTGTTTGTGCACTCTGGATATTATTAATGCATTTGAAGGTGCTGCTTACAAAATCTGGTTCTCATAATCCTGTTACTCATAAACGATGTTTTGAGTAAAATTATTTATTTGGAGAAATTATCAAGGAATTAGTTGTTCAAACCAAACCTTTTGAATGAATCTGAAATGAATGCGCCTATTCAGTGCTCTTTTTGTAATAAAAAAAAAGATGGTGGAACGCTAATAAAAAAAAAAATTTTGTGGAATTTTTTATACTATATTATACTATATTATGATTCATCGAAAAAAGCTGGTGGGACGCCGTCCCACCGCGTTCCATGACAAAAAGAGCACTGCGCTTACTTGTAATGTGTGTGTGGTGGGATAAAAATGGGTCTTTCATCCTTAAGCAGTTTGCACTGTGTTGGGTGTTAATTGTATGGCTTTGATAAACCTCACTTATGAGTTTGCTCATTATCTTCACTCCTTTCTATCTTCTACTGCAGGATTTGCTGGCTGGGGGGAAGAATGAGAGGCTGCAAGTTTTGTGTTAATTTTTAAATTACGTTTGTGCACCAGTAAATTCTTAAGAGCTTTAGGTAATACACCGTAGCATGAATGAAAAATGTTTTAACATTCCACGACTTCATTAATGTCCCAATGGAAACTGTGTGCTCTTAGAATATGCAGAGTTGGCAGATAGAAGAAATGATCTGTTTCTGCTGACTGCACTGGAACCTTATTAGTAGCTCCAAACCCAAAGTTATTGTGTGGTTTAATGTGTAATATCAACATTATCTTATTAAAATGTTGAAGGGGTGTTGGGGGTGTCTTCAAGTGGATGAAATAATTAAATTTAGGTGTACAGTGCAAAGACAATAGAAGAATTTAGTGGAATAAACGTGTGGAAGTTGCAGGGGTTAACGGTCTTGGTAAATAATGAGTTACTACATCAGTAACTTCTCCAGTAATGAAGATAAACGTTAGAGAAACGTGTTTTGGACATAGAGTTTGAGATTGCCATTGATTTTTCTTTTCAGGGCAAGCATTGGGAAAGCATTAAGGCAATATACTTTCCTTGACCTGCTAAGTCGATTTGCTATTGAGCTATGGCTGAAAAGTTTGGAGGACTAGTTGGAACTAAATTCTAGTCAATGAGAGACAAGTTATCAAGTGCAGCAGGCATACATTGGTAAATTGGTTTTACTCAATAGGCAATGATGGGATCCCAATTCAAGAGTATTTCGAAGGAAAGGCTCAATGTCTGTGATAAATGCACAAAGCTGAAAACTGATAACGTTGTTTAGTTGTTGCATTTAAGCTTATGTTTTGGGCAAACAAACAAAGTAGGTGCATTCTTAAAGTCATTTAGACTGGTTTAAAAAATGTAAACAAGTTTAAATGGGCAGGACTGGAAAGATGTTCGGGCGAAGACAATACTGTGGCCTGCTAAAATTTACTTTTATCTTTGCTGTCGTCACTATTGGGTAAAAGGGCTGCGACTCCTGGGGGCCGGGTACCTTTCATCCTGTGCAGTATGACCCGTACAATACGGGGCAGGGGGCACCTCACATCTTTAGACCAGGGCGCTTGAAAGTATTAGGACGGCCCTGGGGAACGCACAAAATATTTTGCTTGTGGCTCTGCAAGAAGTTGAAGGGGGATAAGTTACCTATCTTCCTAATATTGAACGCACCTAGTGAATGTTGTAGCGTTGATTCTTCAAGTGGAAAATTCATTAGTGAAGTAGTTGTGGATTTATTCTACTTATGCGTAGCATTCCAGGCCGCTTCGCTTAATTGCTAGATGCGCTCTGCTTCGGCTTAAGTTGTTTTCGTCTTTGAGCAAATTCTTTGGAGAATGATGTTCCTGTATTTCGAGTTTTTTGCATGTGGAATTGAAAATGCAGAGGCAAATAATGATGTCAAGAATGTAATTCTATGCTCATTTCTTTGATGTTCTGCATGAAAGAAGCTCAAATTGCAGTCATTTGGATGAATCAGCTGCAACTTCCAGTGGAATATTTCAATCAAATTTTACCAACGTCTCAATTACACCTCTCCGCTGAAGGAAATTTTCAAGAATGATTGATCAGCAGTTGTACAGCATCTACTTGTTATTCATACAATTAATATTTTGCTTCATTACTTAGTGCAAGATCCAACTTGTGTTGGGCGGGTTTTATTCGTGTGGATACAAACACGCTAAAGCACATTTTCGGTGGTTTTATGAAGAAAGTGCAAAGATATGGTAAAACATCATACTTGAGCACTAAACAACCAACACCAGGTGGCGCGAGATAAGCACGAAGACGGTAAATAGGTCTCCAGAGATGTTTTTCTCCACCGATTGAGTAAAGTAAGATAAACTCGCACACTTTTTGCGTCTTACATAATGTTGAATGAATTATTCACAGATGTTGAGGACGTAATGGCAACAAAGTCGTAAAACATTGCCTATGCAATCTACAAAGACTTTTTTAACTGAATTTTTGGAATTTTATACGATGGGGTTACCTGGTGGCGGCAGTGAGTGGAATCGAAAATGAAACACTTGCGAGTTAATGCGGTTGAAAGGCGCATTTGGGTCACGGCTTAAATGGCTTGGCGCAGCAACAATTGCGCTTGGGTGAACGATTTCTGCATTAATCTGCTCGTAATTTTTGTTTGCGCGGAGAGAGCTGGTGGATGACAGTCACGTTTATTGATGCCAGACTGTGCAGCAGGTTAGTGAGTTGCTGGCTTTTAATTTGCGAGAATTGATTGAGCTTAAGGGACCATTCGGTTTGGTGCGTGCAAGCAAAAGGCGAGCGGATTCTGTGAACCCAAAAAGGTTTCTGGAACGAGATTGCAGCTAATTGTTTAGTTTAGTGGCATTGCATTAATTCGCGGAGCGGCAGAGCGAAAAAGTTCATTTACCGGCTAATGAATTGCTTAATGTTGTGGTGGTGCACATGTGACAGAACTTTCATTTCGGTCTTCAATTTAAGTCGACAGTTCGCGCCTGGTGTCTTGATGACGAATTCAAACTGCGCATCACTTTCTGCGCAGTTTTCAGCATGGCAACTGTCAAGTTTGTTACCCACAAAAAAAATTAAGCAAAAATATTTTGATATTATGCTGGAAAATACTGAAAACCATGTTTTTAGTTAGTTAATTGGATGGTCAGTTGTCCGCAAGTGGTGCAGTGCGGAGAATTTCATTATTGGCACGCGCATTGGAAGACAGGTTGCCAACCTCTGCTCGACAGTCTGATGATGTTTTTCTTTTTTAAACGGGTGATGCTCATCTTGACAATAACAGATGTACAACAGGGGCAAAGCACACATTGTCTAACATGGGGTTCGGAATCAAATCTGTGGGAATTAAACAGCGGGTGTTCTTGTTTTGCAGACAAGTGGATTGCCAGTGCTGCAAAACAGTCATACGTACTTAACTTTAAATGCTACTTAATTCTATTGATTTGAATGCAGTGCAGGTTTGAAGTTTTCGGCTACTGGTGTTGAAAATGTGATAATTCAATAGAAAGTTTTTTAGGAAATAAGTTTCATTGGATTGTTTGCACTAAGGTATTGATTTATTTTATTGGTGTTTGAGGTGGGGTGTGTGTGGTCAAGATGGAAGTTGATCTGTTCAATAGTGAAATGGAAAATTTGCTGCTTCTAATATAAATTCCTGTCGTGTAATAGCATTTCTGGTCAATGACTTTGTCTGCAGTTTACAGTTGACAACTTTAGTGTTCATTTCATGTTTTTTGACAAAAAAAATATTTTTTTGTCACAGGTTTGAAAAGATTCCAAGTGCAACATTGATAAATTGAATAAAACATGGTATGGAGTAGACTCAGCAGGGCCATTGAAATAAAATTTTCAAAAAAAAAAAAAAAAAATCAAAACAAATCTGTTGGAACTTGGAATATTGTGTATGTGGTACACAAGGACGAGCAAGGATGTTGGCAATGGGTTTGTTTTCGTGCTGTGATTTTGTTGTATTCTTTTGCTTGGGCAATATGAGGATTACTCGTCATGGGTCGTTTGGTCTAGCGATGCACCAAATATTCGGTTTTCGGCTTGTTCGGCCAAAAATGACAAGACCAGTGAGAGCTTTTGGTATTGCTGGGAATTAGATAGGTATTTGGTAATACAGGACATAGCACTGTCCGGACTGCTGTATGGTTTGGACAGATTTGGTAAATATTTGGTAATTTTACCATTCGGTAAATATCGGTATTTGGTGAATTTAGTATTCGTGGCATTCCTATTTTGGTAATTTGACCTTGGTGATGGCGACAGTTTTGGTGGTTTTGTCTTGACAGTTGCTTCAAACTTGACTTTAGTGTGAAAGGACTTATTTTTTAGCAGTTGAGCAGTGGTGCATTCCTGCTGACTAGAAGACAATAAAAGTAGTATATGAAGGTTATGAAATGGGAAGTGTTTAAAAAGATAAGAGTTCTTTCTCTTTTTTATTGTCAAGGAATGAATTTGCCTTCGGGCAAAACTATTACCTGGTGAAATTTTAAGACAATTTTTCACCCTTGTTTAGTTCAAGTGTGGATGCCTATGGCTTTGGTGGCACTTGAAGTTGAGATGGGAAACTCAAGAATTTCTAAACTTTCCTACCAGGCATCACTGGATTTTCCATCAAAAACAAATTGAATTTTGTGAAAATCCACTTTTTTCTGCTGTAATAAAACCTTGCACGTGTGTCTTATTTTTCTCTCTAAGCAAATTTGACAGGAAAATTCCATATGAATTCCGCTTAAAGAGAAAAATTGATTTATTTGCTCAACAGAACAACAGGTGATATGAATGCAGCAATATGTTCGCAATGCTAACTCATTCAAACGCATGGTAAATGAATAGATAGCACATGTAGTTTGTATGACAAATGGGAAATGGCACTGTAGAGGAAACGACTGTTCAATAAATCTGCTTCAGTGTTCATTAATTTCGATGTGAATCGTCTCGTCTGGCGCTCTTTGAGATTGGGTTTAAAGCAATGCGACTCAAAGTGGATGTGCCAGTCATATATAGTCTGCTCACATAAGATTGAATGGGAGGATAAAAGGGGTTGAATGGAAGGTCAAATCAAAGTTACTGAGGAATATTGCAGCAGCAGAAAGGTTATTTGGGGAGTTTTCGTCGAAAACTAAGCAATAACTGTTGGAAAAACACAATATGAAAATAAATAAGACACAGAAATTAAGCAGCATTGGGCCTACTCAGTTCTTGGATAAGTGACCTGTTGTTTTTCATCCTTGTTTGTTTCTCTCAACTGTAATCTGTGTGGGTTTTTCACTCCCACAGGTCGGATAGCGACTACAATGGTATATGCACAATGCCAGTACCGTCGACAGGGTGTCGACAGCCCTGCTCATTGTCAGTGAACGGGGAAAACAATGGTAAAAACAAATAAAATCAAGGTTCTTTTATGGACATTCCAACACCGTGCTAATGAAGGATGCAGAAAACATCCGGTTGATGTCTGCTTATCTAAGCCCAAGCAACTGAATTTTTTATACTTTATTTGTCATTGGTTGTTGCTGTGTGAATTTTCCTATTTAAGTGTGAGTCAAGTGTTTTTGTTTTTCTAATAATAGATTTGAAACATGATGTTTTTGTTTTTTAAATAATATCAATGCAGGAGAAAAACAGGTGTTAGTTCCGAAATTAAATTATTTTCTAAGGACATCAGAATGGCAAGTTTGTTTTTGTTTGTATTAAGTTAATACTAGAAAAACAAAAACAAAATCTTAAATTAATAAATTCCTTCTGATATTTTTCTTCTAAAACTTTCCTCAGCAGCAACTGGGTGAAGCACTTTTTATAGGGGAACAAGTGATCTTCTATTTTATAGTGCTATGTTCTCATTGGGCGCCAGCTAGGCACTTGAACGAGCAATCTAGCTCAGTCTAGCAGATAACTGTCGTGTTGGCCTACGTAAAAATGTTTAAAGACCAATATTACCAATACTTAACTAATGAAAATTGATCAGACAGACTCTTTGACCTAGAAAAAGTCTAAGGTCAATAAAGAATTTTAACCTCGCTTTGAAACCCATCAAAACTCCATACTAGTTTGAAAATGACCAAATGACAGTAGGCTTCACCGCACTGTTTGGCTTCTTTGATATCAGAGCTGCAGTCTGCTCCCATAACAGCGCCCGACGACGACCGACGCTTGATTGCTTTCGTTATAGGAACTTCAGTCTTACCAGTGGTATCTTTACGTTCTAAGGAACCATAACTGATTTAATGAGCCATTGGTGGTTTTAGCTTGTTTGTTCCAGTTTAATCTGAAACCTTTGAGGTTAAGCTTAGAATATTGGAATCTCTTCGGAACGACGAATAGATTAGATTAGATTGTGTCGTGAAGACTTATAATACATGTCTAAATCAAAAGTTTAATACAAAGCATTTTCAACGTCTTTTGAAAGCTCGTTAAAAAGGCATTGTGGAAATAGAAGTAAATTTTTTTTCGGGAGATGTTGTACATTATTGATTATTGCAAATCCTTCGACCTGTACACAGTTTTCGATATAACTTGGTCCAGACAGCTGTCTATTCAGTGTTTAATAGGTGTCACGTCCAGACAGTTGGAAAATCTAATAAGTGGGACTGTCAACGGAAATGTAGCTATAAATTGGTTATAAATTCCCTATACCCTCCTAATGGAACCTTGACAGAAAAAAAGGCATCTCTTGATCATGAAGTATCAGCGAGTGTGAATCAAACCACGGTTCTTCCCGTTGGTGGTCAGGTGCATTACTGACATTACAAAAATCAAGTGAGAAAGACTTTTCGAGATTTAGAAGATTCTGATCGGGAGATCCAGAAATGTGAGTACACCTATACCTCGCTATACAGCTGAGATACGTTTTGGGAAAATCGGCCGCAAAGTGAAATTCTGTACAGTCGAAAGTCGTTATAACGAATCGCAAGGGACCCGAGAAATTGGTTCGTTATAATGAGAGTTCGTTATATTACAAAAATTCGTTA
This sequence comes from Strigamia transsilvanica, assembly GCA_034701245.1. Lineage (NCBI taxonomy): Eukaryota > Metazoa > Arthropoda > Chilopoda > Geophilomorpha > Linotaeniidae > Strigamia > Strigamia transsilvanica. The sequence goes on along the minus strand of JAQIXU010000426.1, from coordinate 2,604 downwards.
TAACAAAAATTTGTTATAACGAGTTTCGACTGAAACGAAATGAATTTTTGTTGCAAATGACCTTGAAGTTTAATCCAAGAGCAAAGCAGTGAAGCATCTACAAGAGATTGAGTGTCGTGTTATTGTTGCATCCAGGTCTGGGTACTGGCAGATTTGCTTTTTTTTTCTTCAAAACATTTCAAATTGCTTGGAAATTAGCGATGCGTGTTGATGTAAGACTTAATTAGTCTAGGATGTTGACTCAACGTGCAAGAGTTATTGAACTGTTAGCGAATTAGACGATGCTTAAATGAGTACCGTAATCGGGTTTTAAGTTTATTTAGCATCACCAGGCGATGTGCACTGTTATTGTTAACATTTTAGGCGGTTTTGTTTAATCGTGTTAAAATCTTCCGTTGCGCATGGCAGTGAAATGCTATTGGAGAATTATCAAATACCGTGAATGCTCTGATAGAACGCCCACGCTCTATTGACAGAATCTAGATTTCCTCTGCAATTTAGATGTTGAATTCAATCTGCTTGGTTAAACATTTATTTTAGTAGGCACATTCATAAAGTCATTTAAATTTTATAAACCAGTCTAAATGTCAAATATAACATGCAAAATCTTATATTTAGACTCGTTTAAAAAATGTAAACATGTTTAAATGACTTTATGAATGCGCCTAGTGGTTTTGGTCAATTTAGACATTTATTTTAGTCGTTTTAGGCAATTTAGACATTTATTTTAGTCGTTTTGGTCAATTTAGACATTTATTTTAGTCGTTTTGGTCAATTTAGACATTTATTTTAGTCGGTTTGGTCAATTTAGACCCGCGTTGCAAAGGATACCGTGTCCGATTAGCATTCCGCGTTCAATTAGCATCCAGCGTCCAATAAGAGCATGTGCAGTAGGTGACAAACGCAATCGACTCCAGTTGTGCCTGGAGAGTTGAAGATATTTCTGTTTTTAAACTCAGCTGGTGTATAATTTAGGTCTGATTGCCTTAAGACAGTTTGTAAGATTTGTGGGCGCTAAGCGCAAATTGAATTATTGAAATAAAGGCAAACTTGGAGGGAACGCTTATCTCAGGCAGAAGGCTTCACCGAGATCGATAGATACGGTTTGGGAATAGCAAACCCATCGTGATTTTATGATTAAAAAAAGAAAAGGAGAGAAAAAACCCAATACTGTATCGAGCAAAAATTGAACGGTAGCTGCATTCGAAAAGTCGTTTAGTCTGCTTTGTCTTCTTTAAACCCGTGTAAATGCATGTTCCAGACAGCCAGTCGGTGGTAAAAAAACGATAACATGTAAAACTCATTTCGACATCAAAATTTCGCCGCCAAGATGACGTAAAAGTCACCTCAGCGCCTCTAATGACTTGCGATATTGGAAAGACTACATACATGTTGATTGCAATGCAGTGAAGCCAAATGCAATTTAATGCCACCTATCTACAGCGTACATCAAAGAGACGTAACTCTATCAAGTCGTAACTAAATATGTGAGCCGACAGTTGCAGCGTCATTAGTTAATGATGTGACAGGCTAGAAAATTATGCAACGTAAAGCTACGCAACTAAAAATTGGACAAAACAAAAATTGTGCAACAAAAAATTGTGCAACTAAAAATTGTTCAATTTGCAAAAATAATTCTACAATGTTCTGTCTGTGTTGATTTCTCTGTGTGAAGCTGCCATTAAAATCCACGTGATCCGTTTGGTCAAATAAGCCACAAGTATTGCTTTTATTTCTCCAGATGCTGCTGATGGAAACATGTGTGCAGATGGCGTAGTGCCATCAACTCAACACGTGTCCACATTGGATTAATTTGATAATTAGATGTGATTTTTGGTTTAAATTAGTGGTCGAGATGTTTGAGCAGTAGATCAAGACTTGTTGTTGGTGACGTTGTGAACAACGTGTGTATCAGTCACGTATTTCTTTTAGTTGAAATTGGAAAAGTCGGGAAGCCAAACAACTTTGCTGTCACAAATAACTTAAGACGTGACTCGCGTGACACGGGGGGAAAAACTAGCAATGGATCAGTGGAACTGAAAGCTCAGATAATAGAAAAAATCATTAAAGAGTGGATTTGCTTTATTTGTTTGTTTGTGCAGAATGAATTAAAGAATTAGGCGCATTCCAGTGGGGGATCAAGAAAAGGCACAAGGGGATGGCTATTTTGGTACAATTTTTCACAAAAAAAATAATTGATTTTGATCCAAAATTGGGTATTTTAGTAAAAGAAAATTGGGTATTTTGGTAAAAATTGATGATTTTGGTTAAAAATTGATGATTTTGGTTAAAAAATGATGATTTTGGTTAAAAAATGATGATTTTGGTTAAAAAATGATGATTTTGGTTAAAAAAAATGATGATTTTGGTCAAAAATCGAATAGGCGCATTCAAAGTTTTTGTTTTTACTGTTATGGCGTTTCTGTAAACCGAATTGACACCAAAAACTGCCATAAACTATCACCAAAAACCGCAAAAACAAAATCACGACGCGAGTGGTTCGTATCGGGTTTTGGTTTTTACAAGTAAATCCAAGATGGCTGCTACAAACGTTAGATCGGGAGGTCAAACGTTCAAGCTTCGTAAAAGCTTTCAGGTGAAATA
>JAQIXU010000425.1:0-35188 GCA_034701245.1 Strigamia transsilvanica | reverse complement strand
GATACGTTTCGGAAACGTGACATTAGTCCCGCGCGCTATACGAGGTCCGCGCGTTATTTGCAATTTTTAATTTTATCTCACGCGTTATTCGAGGTCCGCGGGCTAATTGAGGTATTTGTTTTGAAAGGCAAAAGACGACAGACTCACTTGTCAGCACTTGTCTTGGGCGACCGGGAAATATCTGAATGCAAATCTGTGGTTAGAAAGAAAGCAGTCGTCAGAAGTTTCATTTAAATTCTTCATTTGCCCCCTACAGACCAAGGGATTACGAGATAGTTGAGTTTATCTTGGCAATTTCTAAGACTTTTTGTGGGACGGAAAATTTTACTTGTTTTTGTTTACGAACTAGACGATAATATTTGCTTCAATATAGATGTATTCTTTGTTTGTTATCGGGGCAATGTTGCCAAACCTTCCTAGGAGAGTTAAATGAAATGTAGATCAAAACTTCTTATTGATTTGTTTTTAATGCATACATTTATGGAGTTTTAGTTTGGTTTGGATATTGCAATTTTAAAAAAACATAGCATTGCTGTTTGATGCTTTTAAATGCAGTAGTTTCATTGTATATATAAGCTTAAAGGGACTAAATATTTATGCGCAAGTCCATTTACTCATTATCAGAACTTTAAAATATTTTTTTTCCAGGAAATTTAATCATGGATTAGGTAGGATGTGCAGCTGAAGGTCACAATTGATATTTTTGAAATCGGGCTGAATTTTGTATGTGAAATGACTTTAAGTATTAGTTTGGGGTAATCTCATCTCATTTCATGGTCGCTGTTTGTTAGTAAGAAAAAAAAATATTAGTTTTACATTTTAATTAAATTTTTTATTGGTGGATACATCTTTTTTTTTTTATTGGAAAAATTGAAGAAGGAAAAAAATGCGTTAAATGAGACATAAGAGTATGGGGTGTAAAATGCAAACAAGTGAAAAATTGTGAAGGTTATTCCATTTGTTTTGTTCTACTAAACCATAAAAAGCAGCGAAGAAAAAAATTCAATGTAATGCAGCTAAGCGTTGGCGGAGTTTTTGAGAATTTCTGGAATTTTAAGGTGTTGACTCCTTAAAGAATTTAAAGTAGTTTTTACTTGTGTATGGTGGCATTTTTTAAAAATTATTATTTAGGTTTTTTTTATTTTTATTTTTTATCGTGTCTTTATTTTTTAATTAAAAATTTTTGTTTGACCGATGTAATACGATTCAAAATGTAAGTGAGAATTTAATTACGTCTTGAAACAGCCGGGTATCCAATTGAAATTGAAATTAATTTGCTTTCTCTAACTTATTAATTTAAGTTAATAAGGAATGTCATAAAATTATATCGTTTTTTTTTTCTTTTAAAAGGTTAAGTGTATTGAGTGTTAATATTGCAATTTCAATCAGTTAAAATTGATCACCGGAATGGTTTTCTAAGAATTATGTGCGGGTACATTAAATTTACATGTAAAAAGAACCCCTACACAGCACGATTAGAAAGTCGACCCAGTATTACAAATGGAACGTCAGCTATGCCAACAAGCTCGTTAATAATAACAAATTGGAGCAAGAAAGAATTGCTTCAAGATTTGAATGCTCGAATGAATTTTGCTTCGATATTTGACACGAATGATTCCAGTGGCTTCAAAAATCTGAATTTAATAGTGATTGCGTAAAAACGTGTTAATCTAAATTTGTTCAATTAGTATTGATGTTATGTTATGTTTTGATTTTGAATTTTTATCTTGAAATTGAAATTTAAAAAAAAAAAATTTGCCTATTTGTTTATTTATTTACTTATTTATTTATTTATTTATTCCTCCTTTTTCAACATAACAGTTGGACTCTTACTGCATGTGGGGTTTTAAGCTTTTTATTTTGCTCGTTTTCAGTCTGTGCTTACTTTCTTTCATTCCAAAGGGACCATAAAAGTGAAAGTGTTTCCGACAAAATGCTCTCTTTAATAGAAAAAGAATGCAAGAACAAAAATGAATTGGAAAAAATACGAATTTATCAAGTGTACAAGAACGACTTTTTTGGGTTTCAATCCCTCTAAAAGATTAAAATCAATTTATAATTGCAATAAAGGCAGATTTATATTTTTTGATTTTTTTTCTACTTGAAAATACTTTTAAAAATCAATTTCTCAAAAGAAGCCTAAAAACCATGATTAAAGTTTTTCTTTTTTTTTCCCTTTATAAAAAAAAATGTGAAATTTAAATTCAGACTTTGGTAAATTTCAGATTTTTTCCCAATCTTTATTCGAAGAAAAGCAAAAGAATTGGTTGAATTGATTGAAGTGCATCGTGGGAGAGTTGTTGTTTTTTTCTCTCGTCTTTCTATACGGTGTCGCTTGTCGTCATAAGGGCGTGGCACTGCAGTGCAGTTTTGCTCTTTGGCAGCCCCCTTATTGATCCCAAGATGGAAGAAAAAGGGGATTCACATGAACTAGTTTCCATTCTCTATCCCGATAACCAATTAACACGTATAGAGTTTTCTCTCTTTCCGATGCTTCAAATCCAAAATGGCGTTTCATTTCCCGTTTTAGAAGTAGATTACAAGCTTAAAGACTTGTGACCGATCCTTAAAATTCATTGGCATCATTTTTGCTGACATAGTCAATTACAAAAGGAATTCTTGAGGTTTTTGATGGACTTTTGCGGCGCATTTATTTCGAAACGTTTTATATTCGTGGTTTCCTGCGAGCTAGAATCTGCTCAAGTTGAAATTAAACAATTTGAATCGAATGTTTATGCACGAATTTAAAGGTTATAAATTTCTAGAGGTTTCTGCAGTTTCGTTTTGTTGTTTTATTTAATTGCTGTGTGGCTGTGGCCGTGTGTAAACTTAAAGGTTTAACCAGCTTTTTAAATTGATAGGCCTAATAAACTTTGGATGATGTAAAACGTGTTTCTAGATAGCTTAATATGCATTTTATGGGTGATTTAGGGGTAGAATTATTGGGATGCTCGTGTTATGTATTAAAGAAATTGTGAGCAGTCAGTGTTTTTTTTTAAAAAGTAGATTATTTTTAGAATAATTAAAATTTTATTTGTCATTATGGGTATCTGTATTTGTTCGAATTAGAGTCATAAAAGAGCAAACTGTCGGAATCAGAAGCTTGCAATTTGCGCATCGGTCTGTGTGTAGTGTAGTGTGGCACTCGATGAAAGCTATAGCGGTGCTGCTCAGTTACAGGTATTGATTTCAAGCGCTTCATAGAAATTATATGAAATTACAACTCTGTGCAAAAATCATTATTGTCATATGAACTCACTCATGGGTCATATTGCGATTTTTACCATCATATATTCACTTGTTAGCGGAATGAATCGAATAAAAAAATAATAAAAAAAACGAAAACAACTACCGGTAATTGATAATTTCCACTACATTAGAGAAAACGCTCTGTTTACAAACTCTCATCAGTTAAAGGGCTTTAACAGCTGTTCTGAAATAGCAAAAAAAAATTCAATTACAAAATAACAAACAGCTTAATAGAATTCTAAATGAAAACTTAAAATATTTATTAGTAAAATGTGTATTTTTGAATTCGCACCATTTACAAGTTAGTATTCATATATGAATGTCCACAGAAGCTCTAGGCGCGTTCAATACAGAATTAACACAGCATTAGAATTAGGAGTACTTGTTAATGCCATAACCCTTGAAACGAGGGTCAACGCAATATTTAGTGTGTATAGATTGGTGGGTCACAGTAGTTTAAAATCGTTTGACCACTGTCGTTGACTGTTTGATTCAATTTGTAGTTTAGAGTGCCATTAATGTCAGTAAAATCACTATTAGGGTCAATCAGGGATTCTTCAAGAGATTCTCGTGTTTAATCTCGTAACTCGACATAACATAACTCAGTAAGGAACATCAGTAAAATGTGCATCTGACGTTCCTTGGCGTCGGAACCAGTGGTTGTTTTACCCCCATTTGTTTATGGCCCCGCAAATACTAAAATCCGCAATGGTGATATAATAACTAATGAACGTGTCATTGTTTTCAATAGGTGTGTTCCAAAACTCTCGTTTCTGTCGTCTCTTCAATGCCGTGACAATAGTTGTGACGTCATTTCGTCTCTTAATGGTCATGTCTGCAGCTAGTTGCATTTTAGATAAAACATCCCGGTTCAGTTTTGACCTAATTGCTGTTCTATTGGTCGCCATTTTTGCCCCGCTTCAAATTTTCTCCATGGTGATACAGCATTATTCAAAAAGTAAATGCTGTTGTGATTACACTTTGTAATATCACATTAATCCGTAATTGTTATCTGGAACAGTGCTTCTCAAGTTGGTGGTCCGCGCACCGGTGCCAGGTCGCATCAGGTGATCTTAATGTAAATTAAATTTTCATAACTTTTAAATTTTTCTATGTGATAACAAAGCCCCAATGGTAACGAGGGGGTTGCCATAAGAACTGCCTCTTGCCATCGGGTTGTTGCCATAACAATTATCAATGCACTGAAAATTTTGGAAATTTTGTCATATTGGGTTGCTTTGGAATGAATCGTCATGTGTTTACAACTTTACTAACTTGATAGCGTAAGCAATCATTCTGTCCCATAGCAATACTGCATGACTAATTATTTTGTCAACAAATGTAAAATTTACAGTTTTAGATAGAATTACCGTAAACTGATATGTTACGAGAAACTAATTTTGCAAAAATGCATGAGCAATGATTATTACAATGGATATCGTTATTACAAGCAGGTTTAATCGTATTATTTTTGGTCCATTGGATTCATTTGTGATGCAGGGAAAAACGACTGGTGACCATGAAAATGCTTCTGATTTCTGACGATACGAAACTGGGGTAAAACTGACCTTACACTAAACCGAAGGGTTTGGAACGCATCTAATGAACTTCCAAACGATCCTCGGTTGTGGTTGGACACTGAGCAGAGTGAAATAACCTCTCAAGTTTATACATCTGAATGTGTGCATAAACAAACTGAATCTTTGTTTTGTAACACGACCTGAAGGAAATCTTTGTTTGTTCATGTCATCAAAGACTTAAATAAATGGTGTAAAACGAATCTTCAATTTAGCAACAAGAGTTCAACTTTGGCACAAAAGAAACAAACTGCGCCCAGTCGTCAACAAGCAATTGGCATTTCGTGAACGATCAGTTGTTTACCTTGGCAACAGTGTCCATGTCTGTCTGCACTCGTACTTCTATGTCATCCATCACCAGTCGATGATGAGTTCAAGTACCTGTCACTCATTTACACCATTTTCAAAATGGATTCTTAAAAAAAAAAAGAAAAAACATTAATGACATCAACCTTACTGGCTTTTTTGATCCTGTGCCAACCTTTACCTTTTTTTCATTTCTTAATACACCCAACTCATGCATCACACACACAAAAAAATTGTTTATCAAATGTAATATTTTGCAAATTTGTTTGTATCATCTCACGATGAATTTATTACCATATACAACATTCTTCACTTCTTTCTTCTTTTTTTCATTTATTTTTTTTTCTAACTGTTTTCGCCAAGAGATACTCGAAGGATGAGACAAGTTGCTGACGTCAAATGGCGCGCGGGAGGGAGAGCCGTGAAGACGTTACTAAAAATAGATGCCAAGGATGGAACTCATTGAAGCAGATGATAGTGCAGAAATCATTGGTCGATGTTGCTTTAATTTATTACTCCCGTTCTGGTACAGTTTCGCCCATCAATCACTTAATTCTAATGGTATAAATTTGCTATGTAAGACATGACACGAATTGCTGGTCACGAGACATGACAATATTTAGGACACTTGAAGATTATAAATAAATGTGCTCCACATTGCACGTAATTTGTTTTTAATAGATTTGATAGCGGTCTAATAAAGTAGTCAACTTGCTACAATGTTTGTCAGTTGGTAACTGGACGAGGGGTACCGTTTATAGAGATCGTTTTGGTTAATCAAAGCAGCCATGATGAGTTTTTATTAGTCACATGCTGATGTTTCGATCGGGGGGTTTTACGTCATGGTTACCATAGCGATAAACATTCTTCCCTGGGAATTGAAAGTGACAATACGGCTGCCCCTGTTTTTGGCGCTGTCAGTCGTATTAATGTGGAAGAGAATTTTTGAAGGGATAATTCACTATTTGGCACTTATTTGAATTTTGAATTTAGATTTTGATGAAGGGAAATGTGATCCGTTATGCAGTGCAATTTATTCTCCTTGTGCATTACCCTGTATAATGTGCAGGAAAGAAATTGAACATGTTATAAATGGACGAAGAATACAGAAAAGTTAGAGGAAAGAATTATGGGAGACACGTATGATATGAAACGGGAACACGTTAGATCCGGTGATGAATAATTTGATGCAATTACTCAGGTACTTTAATTAATGCGGAATTTTTTACTTTAAGTATCCGCGCGCGGAAGAAAATGGATGTTGGATAAGTAGTGCAGTTATTTTACTTTAATCATGGATAAATATTTTTGAAATAAAATTTGGAAAAATGCGAATGCAAATTTGTATTTAATCTATATGTGAAATTAGGTGCAGAGGTGAGTTTAAGGATGATTTGAAGATGGAATTTTTATTTGGGAGCTTTGAAACGCTTTACAACGCCTAAAATTATGCGCAAATGAATGTGGGTGTTGAGAGAAGGATCTTTACCATGTTTTGACAGGAGCCGAGGAGTGTTTTTCCATAATAAAACGATCAAACGCATGAATTTTGTGATTAATCTGCGAATTATTCGATGAAATGTGTATTCACTGTACCACACATTTGCTTGTGTCGTTATTCGCTGTAGCAAAATATTGGAAGTGCTGTACAACACTAACGCACGCACTGAAAATTTGCATTTAAAAAATATCAAATTTGGAAAAATGTGAGATGCTCGCACAGTTTATTTCATAACTTTTAAACAATGGGAGCACTAACAAAAATATTGGAGCCAGATTTAAGGGAGGATGCTTCGGGGCTTCGATAAAGGCACCAACATCATGCCAATGGTAAATTTCAAGTTAATTAAAATTTGAAAAACTGAATGAAACACATGTGTGAACTTGGTCCACCAATGTTGGCCCATTTGGCTAAAAGTTAGGTAATTACGGTCTGTACTTTGTAATACATTTTAGATAAATAATAATATTGTAGAATGCATTTCACAATAAATTTTACAAAATGTATTATTATTTGCAAACCAATGGAATGCAAAAAAGCATTACAAAATGCAATTTTGGCTTCCCATAAATACTATACATTTCACAATATATTGTAATACATTGCAATGTATTTTGGAATCATATGGGCTAGCACTGTAAATCCGGCGCTGTTGGAAGCACTGAGCAGCTATCTATCAAAGCGTTGGGGTTAACAAATTGACTTTTCGACATATGAGAAGATATGCAGATACTGTATCCATTGGTGATGTGGAACAAATTCTACTAAGACAGACAGCACTAAGCACAACGCAGTAATAAGAGATTATTGCAAGTTGATTACAGTAAAACTGAAAAAATGAATTGATGTGGAAAATGCTTTTGGCTAGTGGCAGTTTAAGTGGGAAATAACAAGATCAGTGGAGAGTCTGTTGCTGGCTTGTTTACATTTTGCCTGTTTGTTTACTGGCTTTAAAACATTGAGGATAATGTTAGTTTTACAGTTACTTTTTATTATTTTTATTGCTGACTTAAAACTGAAGGTTTATTATGCAATTGCAATGTCATTTATTCTGACAATTTCATCAGGTTAGCGCCACTTAATTGACTGTGGCTTTTATGAGAACTAGATCTGGTGTCGTGATGGGGGAAAAGATGGAAGTAAAATGTCTGCATTTTCAAAGCATGCGGAATTTTAAAATTAAAAACATGGTTTGAAATGCATCAAGCAAAAAAAAAAAAACCATTTTTTCTTGTTTACATTTCATTAAGATGTAATATAAAAAAAATAAGATTCAAATTATATATACTTTTTTTTAGTTTATTTCCTGTATCACTCACTCACTTAGATTCATCATGTTGATCTCTATGTAATTGCATCAAGGCTAAATCTAATTTTGGAAAGGAACTTATAATTTGAATTACGAGTGTCAACAGGATCAGAAACGAGTCAATTATGGCACTTAATTATTAATGATGGTTTATTTGTAAGTGAAATTAATTTCTTTTTTAAAGAAAATTTTCACCTTTTATTAAACCAGCGCTTTTCAAACTGTGGTCCGCAGACCAGTGCCGGTTCGCAAGCAAGAGACTGCCAGTCCGCCACTTTCCTGTTGGGACGCAAAGATTATATAGGCTTAGTAGATCATGTTACGTCCTTTGCACATTGGGACAAAATGTGTTACCGGTCCGTAACACATTGCAACAAAAAATATCGGGCTGCTACATTATAACATAGTTTGAGAAGCGCAGTATTAAACGGTAGGCGCATTCATAAAGTCATCTAAATTGGTTTATCTCTTTTAAACTAGTCTAAATGTAAAATTTTACATTTAGACTGGTTTAGTAATTTACAAGGGCGAAATGAGTAGGCAGATAATTAATAAATATTTTAACAATGCAAAAAAGTGTATTTGATGCATTCAATCATTCTATTTCAAGAAAAAAAATCAAAGAATTATAAGAAGCCAATAAGTGACATTTTATTTAGCAAGTGGAATATAAGAAGTTACTTTCTCTTAACTGACATATGGAAAAGTGACTTGTCATTGAACACACTTCAGTAACAGTTTACTGAGCAGACACAGAGTCAATCTTGACTGGTGTGAAATTGGCCGTTCGATTTAACTGTGAAATGGGAGTAGACATACAAGATATCTATGGAAGCAAGTTTTTGATTCGGTTTTATATGACGTCAGGTTATAAGGTTAGTTGAAGGGCACATGTTTTTGTGATTGATTAAATTGCTTGCTTGCATTTCAAACGATCGGCATACACGAGTCATAATCTTTTCTTTTGATGCACTTACTGCACACCTTCAGCACAGTAGGCGCATTCAATAGAAAATTAACACAACATGAGAATTAGCACTAAGATGCGTGTTAACATGAGACACATTTCTGTGCCACAACATAGCAGATGTATGAACACGAGATTCTGTATCCAAAAATCACCTGTTAACATGATGAAACTTGTGGAACAAGCCTAAAGACGACCATCCAAAGGTCATGCCACTCGGGTCATCATGGGGGTTTAAACGTGTTAAATCTCACAACACAGCGCCCTAAGACCGTGCCACACTTTATTGAATTCGCCTGCAAGTGGGTTTTAAAAGCAAAGAAGCAGTATGACAGTGGTGAAAGAAATGAAAAAGCAGGTCGTGTAACTTGATTAGTAACCTAAATCTAATACACAGTTTTCGGCAGGTACTTTTCCGTTATGGAAAAATCAAATATACCTAGAAGTGGACTGGAAAACTCATAACTGTAACAAAGTTTACATTATAAATATAAATAGCGTGACCAATTTCATAGTTTTCCGCTATACACGTCATACTGACGTTGTGACGTTAGTGGTGATGACTTCAAGTCACCCGCTGTTTGCATTTCGATCATAGTTTACGTTATGGTTTGTACCATTGTTTGCTTTTTTAATTGATTTTAATATACAATAATAAAGTTGTGAGCAGTGACGTTTTAACTCCTTTATGGACCCTAGGCCAAATGAATTTTATGGGCCCCTTTTAATTGGAGCAAAACGGAGCAAAGTGGGCTTAGCTTACTCTTACTCAATTTTGCTACATTTTATTAAAATTTTACTCAAAATAGAGCAAAACAGAACAAAACTGAGCAAAATGGACTTAGCTCGCTTTTGTTTCCATTTGCTACATTTTACTCAAAATGGACAAAAATGGAGCAAAATGAAGCAAAATGAGTCTAGAAAATTACTTACGCTCAACAAAAATCATAAAAGCAGGGCATTGCAGTAAAGTAAATTTTATGCAGGACATGCTAATAACTGAATCAGTGACGTTCACTAACGTTTTTCCCTCGTGGTTTTCACGATTTTAATGTTCAAATCGAAGTTTTTTAACACAATCCATAAAAAATCTCTCGTGACTCAACTTGGGGTGACGCCCGTTGGGAAACCTTGGCGTAAACCAAGAAATATGCACATGCATACCATACTATAGGTCATTTCTAATTCAAATATTGTCTTCGTAAGCGAGGCGTAGATTCCCATGACGCCGACGCATCACACGAAATCTTCGTTTTGATACTGCGCAAATGTGGACCTGCATCAAGTTAAATGGAATGAAACAGGATGCTGCAGCTTTGTCTTTTTTTCTTCTTCTTTTGTTTTTTTTTACAGCATAACTGAAAGCTACTTCTCTGCCTTTCTTATATATATTTTTACTGGAGTTGACAGTTAACGAAGTAATTTTTGACGTAGTTTTATTGGCTGCAGTAAACTTAACATCCGCAGAGTGAACCTTTTAGTGTACATGATATTTAAGATAAGAAATGGAAGGGGAAATAATGCAGGAACTCGTATGACATTCTATCAAATTGGAAACATCCTTTAAGATACGGAAAACAAATTTGAGCACACATGGCAGGTTCAAACACGCCACTGCACTTCTTCCACTGTTTTCTATTGAAACTTATCATACAAATACAGCCAAGTAATGGCCAAACTGTTTGAAATCGTTGAAATAAGCACACAGGCACGATTCGTCCACTAGAAGACAATCTTGGGTGTCAGTATCCCCAGGAGCTTTGAAACAATAACAAAACACTTGTCAGATAAAAAAAAAATTGTTGAACTTTTGAAAACAAAAACAATTAACATTTCCAACATTAGGATGCAAATACAAAACCTTTGAAAATGGCAGGCTAGGCACTAATAATTCACATATATATATATATATTTATTATTAAGCTTCTACCCATTTTGGTACTGAAGTATGAAACTAATTCAAACAGCAGCAGCAGCAACTTAATTTGAAAATGGTGTCCTTTTGAATATGAAACTCTTGTTAGTAAAGGTCATTTCACTTGTGCACGCCACTTAAATAAAGGATGTTTTCTGGGCCTGGTTTGAAGTCGGCAGGGGGCGCCATTAATCTAGGTAACATGTGTGTCATACAATTTCATTATCTACACACTGCTTTATTCATTTGCCTGACATTTTTTAAGATGAAATACTGCACTTGCACAGCACTTGCTGCACTTTTAACTTCAGCGACACTTGATTTAACTTTAAACTGAGGATGGTGCTCGTATTTTCACTTCACAAGACAATGGAGGCTGCAGACATTTGACATTTGCAGTACAAATGAAGTGTTTTTTTTTTTTCTTTCTTGTTTTTTTTTGTTGCTAGAATCATAAAAATTTTAAATTATTTCTTTAACTGAATGTTTCCAGCTTACATTTAATTAATCTGATGGAATTGGGCATTATTTTGGGCATTGGAGGGTATTTTAGGAGAATAATAAAGGGCCAGTGAATATGTGTGACCTTGGGATTTGTTTATTGTCATAGCGATTTTAGAAATTAAATTAAAAGGATGACAAATATTTACACAGTCATAAAAATATGAGTCGCCCACGGAACAAATCTCTGGTATTACCATCAATTTTGCTTGAATCAAGTGCGGATGCAAAGACAAACAGAAAAGTTGGGTGCCATTACATAAGCCAATATGACGACAATCAATAGCAAGTGATTAATGATAGTTTGCTTAGATGACATTGTTATAGTTTGTAGCTTAATCAATGAACGTGCATTGCACTTTGTAGATTGTGGGTTTTGGATTGCAGACTATGAAAATATTTTTTTTTTTTTTACTGGAAATAGGTTTTATGGTCATCTGACAATGCAAACTGAATTTTACGACGCAAGATGTTTAAATTCAAAAATAGTCTGTTGTATTTTATTTTTTAAAAGTTTTATTTTTATTTTTATTGTTATTAAAATTTTTGCAAGTGTAAAAAAATAATAAGGGAAATCTGTCCCAAGGAAATAATGAAAATTTCATTTATGCCAGATAAAATAAAACACTTCATCTTTAAAATGCGCCATTTTATCCCCTTCTTTTTTCCGAATCACCTTTTGCAAATTATGGCTTAGCTGCAAGGCACATATTTCTTTCGTTTGGCTAGCAGGCCATCATTCAATGTCTAGAGAAAATGTGTGCAGTTTGGTGTTCCCCTTTTTTGTTTAACTTCATCTTTACTGCTGTTGCTTGGCAACCTGAAGCTGATTTTTGACGTCACACTCAATTTACCCTACATAAAAAGTACAAGAGAGTGAAGATTTAACAAATGCCGAATGGCAGCAACTTTACATGTGTTTACTAATTTGTTTTTAAAAAAATTAAAATTGTTTTATTTTTATTTTTTTAAATAAGTTTTAATTTTCTTAATTTAATATTGCCATTTTTAAAAAAATTAAAATAGAATAAAAATATTAATTGAAATCTTGCAATTAGTTTGTTTTGAGTTTTGCTGACCAATTTATCTTTACGTACAAGTACAAGTTTACCCTTGGCTGCATTTCACCCTTAGCTGCATCTGGTGGCTGTTAATGGCACTAATAACAGAAACCAGAACCAATAAATTCCCAGTGCGATGTTACTTGTTAGCGCACGCGCTTGCGCACACTTCCGGATACCGGAAATAAAGAGTGTTATCGACGTTGGACTGCTCTGCTTTTTATTAAAATGTAAATAGAAGGGGATATACACAGAGAACTGAAGTAATTCAGGCCTAATTTCCTATGTCGAGAGCGTTGTAATTTCATTTTTTTTTGTTAGTTTTATACGAATTTATCAAATTAATTTATTTGTTTTTATTTTATATTTTTAAAAGTATTTTAGGCTTTGGTGGAAAAAAATAAATGATTTTTGATGGTATTTTAGTGGATTTATTGGATGAGATGTAAATTTCAAACTCGAATAGATTTAAGCACACAGTTGTTTTTCGATCAAGTGGTGGTTGTTGGAGTGGAAAGTGTTGTAGACAAGAGCAGTTGTTTTGACGAATAAAGTGGATTTCTGTCAACAGTAATTTATCGGGGAATAAACCGCAGATATTAGACGTTTCATATTTAATAAACTTTTACATGTCAGTCATTTGGACAAACTGCCTGTCACGTGCAAAATGGGCTCAGGTCGAGCAGCAAACTTGGAGTTAGGCTCTTTAAATGTGCGTATAAAAAGCTATTTGGTATTACTTTTTTTTTTTTTTACATTAGGTGCATTCAAAGTTCCTGTTTTTACCGTTTTTGGTGTTTCTATAAACCGAATTGACACCAAAAACTGCCATAAACCATCACCAAAAACCGCAAAAACAAAACGTGGTTTTTGGAAATGGTTTATATCGGGTTTTAGTTTTTACAACCAAATCCAAAATGGCTGCCACGAAAGTCAGATCGAGGGGACAAATTTTCAAGCTTCACAAAATCTTTCAGGCGAAATATCCACCACCTAAAACGTGAGTAAATGCGTAATTATGTTCAAATAAGTGAGCCACTGTCACAATTCGTTAGTTTAATGAAAGAATTTTTTTTCGCTATTTACTCGCAATTCCGAGCACGAGATTCAAAGACTACATAAAAACACATACACAAACGAAATATTACGCACACATTGACAGTTAGGCAAATTTTTGTCTTCTGTTTTTACACCAAAAACCACAAAAAACAGAAACGTTGAATACACCTATTGTGATGTGTTTAATTGCTGGTTTCAAGTGTTTTATTATGCTCATTTAGCACTAGAAATCTTTATTTTAGGCAAGAAAAAGCCATGGGACAAAATGATCATGTCCTTAGGGAGTTTAAATTAAACAAATGCAATTTGTTGAAAACTGTCTTCACTTTGGTTCGCAGTTTTCTTTCCATTGAAAGGCATTTTCATTAAGGAAAAATCGGGTTGAAATGCAAAAGTGAGCCGAGAAACAAATCACTCTGGGGAGTCTCGGTCTCTTAGTAGGTGTGCGTGTCGAATGCTAATTTACACATAGCACAATTCATGCGACCTAGAAAAGATTATGAATCTCCATATAGAAGGTTTAATATTTTCTATTTCGATATTAGAGAGAGATACAATTAGCTGCTTGAAATATTGAAGGCTAAAGTGATTTTACTGACTTGTTGCTTTTACGATGCGTTGGAGACTTGAGATTAATGCTAGGTGCCCACTACGACTCAAAACTCGACAGAAAAGTTTCAGAGCTGAAAATCAATCTTTTCTGTTGCTGGTTCCCATTTGGCAAAAAAGTGGGCAGAAAAATGGGCAGAAATGTGGGCAGAAAATATCCCATAATTCCATTTCCAGGATTTAAAGATGGATGCCAACAATGGATTTTGTAAAAGCTCTAATTTAATTACGGTATTAATAAATAAAAAACCTTACAGGTAGGGTTTTTTTTATCTCGACATCTTTTATTTCCGTGCTCCCAGTACTCCCGGGAAATCGGTACTAAGGTTTTAAAACCTTAGATCAAACATTGACATTTTTAAATCATACATGTTCCCACGTGGACCAAACATCCACGTTTTTAAACAAAAATTTGACAAATTTTGCATGAAAAGTTTTTGAAATTCACCAGAGGTTAGGATGACGTCAGTGGGCAGAATGTATGTGATTGGTCAGTGGTACTTTCAGTGGCGTAGCTATGTTATTTAGGCCCTCATGCAAAAAAAGACTTGGGCCCCATGAGTTAATCCCAAATCTATAGAATTTACATATTGCTATTCCAAATTTAACATATCAAATCAAAGGCATGATTTGAAAGAATACACAAAATGGTACTGGCGTTTTAAAGCACAAATGAGGCCAACACGAACGTGTTATACTGATTTAAATGGATCTCAATGGCATTGAAGGGCTCCCAAAACTAAGCGGCCCCCATGCACTATGGGCCTGCAGTATGGTACCTACGCCCCTGGGTACTTTCTGTGGCAGAAAAAATAGGAATAGAGTCTATTTTTTCTGCATATACTCAACCCTTGCTTTATGGCCTAGATAGGTTCCGGAAAAGTTGGCTGTAAAGCAAAATGCTGTACACTCAACCCTCGTTATACGGCCGCTCTTTATACGGCATTTCGCTATAACGGCTTTAGGAAAGTACAGTGGAACCTCGCATAACGAACATAATTCGTTCCGGAGTCTTACTCTTAATGCGAAACACTCGTTAAGCGAAACAAGCGAGTTCTAAACACAGACTGATGCAGCAATGGCACGAAAAGTTGCATCACACAATTGGGGGATTCCCCTACATCAGTCTGTGTTTAGAATGTCACTCGCTATGTGAAACGTCGCTCGTTAAACGAGTCAATTTTTTAAAATTTCTATTGCTCGTTATACGAATTGCTCGTTCCACGAGGTGCTCGTTATGCGAGGTTTTACTGTATGGCATTTTTCGATTCACGGCCCACAATGTTTCGTACATACGGCCAAAAATCGGGAAATTCCAAAACGAATCAGGGGAAATTGCCCCTGATTCGTTATACAGCATTTTGCTTTACAGCCAACTTTTCAGGAACCTATCTAGGCCGTAAAGCAAGGGTTGAGTGTAAAGCAAGGGTTGAGTGTATAACGAATCAGGGGCAATTTCCCCTGATTCGTTATGGAATTTTCCGATTTTTGGCCTTATCTACGAAACATTGTGGGCCCTAACTCAAAAAGTGCCATACTTTCCTAAGGTCGTTATAGCGAAATACCGTATAAAGAGCGGCCTTATAACGAGGGTTGAGTGTACTGTTTTCTGCCAAAAGAAGGGAAGTGACGTCATTGCAGAATGAAAACTAGGCAGAAAATAGGACTTTCTGCCCTGTTTGAGTAGTAGTGGCAACCTAGCAGTAAAAAGTCAGTAAAATAAGTTTAAATATTGAATGCAGCTAATATTTAATTTATTTTAGGACATTTTAATGAGTATTAAACAGTCATTTTGAAATAGAGCTTTTCCTTTTTTATACAAAGTTTTTATACAAAATATAGTGGACAATGTTTTTTCTAATTGGTCAAATGATCGTAAGATTTAACAAAATTAGCCGGTACAGCTGCAAGCGCCAAGGCCCATAGCTATGTTCATTAATTGATTAAAATTTCAAATTCGTCCAATTACAGCAAAATGGAAAATATTAGATTTAATGGAAAATTGTTGCGTACCTGTATTCAAAAAAAATAAACAATCCAATACTGAGATATTTTCACAAGTGGCTTGGACCAGGTGTTGGCAAACATTTTTTGTAACGGACCAAATAGTAAACATTTTAGGCTCTGCGGGCCAAGAGGCACTGATTATTAGCAACCGAGTATCGGCCGATACCAATACCGGCGGCGATATTCTGTGACCGATCAAAAAAATTATTTTTGTCACAAAATGTAGTTCAGATGCAAATTTAAAAGAAAAATGAACTTTTTTTGCTTCTAATTTGCATCCGAAACGTGTGCAAAACTAAAAAGGATAAATCTAGTGTTTTAACCTTTAAAACGTTGCGAAAACGTATAATTAATTGTGGTCGATATGTAGATATCGGTATTGACCATGAAGATAATGTCGGATTCACTATCGGAAAGTCTAGTTCTGAGGTCGCTGGCCGTACAACAAGTGGCGGCGGGCTGAATTTGGCCCGAAGGACACAGATGGCAAGGTTCAGAGTAAGTTTTTTTTCTTTTGCCATAGTTTGAATGCACATTTGATTTGATTTGATTGGATTATTACACGTAATTGATGTTCATATCTACAGTCGATCGATTGTAGACAAAAGAGAGAATTTACTTTGCTTGGGTGGCGAGTAATGTAGTAGATGTACAGAAAAGATACGCGTGGTTGGGTCAACAAAGGTTTAATCTTCAGTTAAGCAAGGACACGCAAGCAGCTGTGTGTCGTACCAGTTGAAGCCTGGGAAAATTGCCATAATGAATTTACCAACACAATCACTTGATGTTTGTTTTAAGAAATTGTAAATAAGGGTAACCACATTTTTTTAAAATAAAAAAACTAATTTGAACAAATAAGTTTGTGTTAGAGGCTAAAACAATATATAAACTCGTTGGGACTCATTTCACAAAATGATGACAGCTTCAAAGGATCAAAGTTTTCAACCTTGAGTGCTGCTTATGAGTTCTTCCTTCTCCGCTAGTCTGTGACCCAAAGTACCTCATTCTTACAATATGGTCTCTTGAGTAAAAGTCATAAAAATTTCAATGGGAAAAAGATTTTTCAGTATGTTCATGAGTTTAAGTGAAGAAAATTGCAAAACATTAAACTGTTGTTTAAGACAGGTGAATAAATCATTCAGTTTAATTAACTTAATGATTTATTTTGGTTCAAAGACAAGCGATTTAATATGTCAATACTGCTAATAAACTACCGTAGTAGCAAATGAATTGGCATTCTCAAATATCACAAGTATTAGAACAAGATTTCTTTGTCCAGAAATCGCCAGTTGGGGATATTATACAAGATTCTCGTGTTAAATCTCGTAAAATATGCCATGCTTTACTGAATGCACTTACTGTACTATGCTTTATTAAGATTTGGTAAGGCTTTCAGTGGTAGCACACACAGGGGAAATGATTTTATTAAACAGTAGGATGTGACTGACAGATAACATCCAGGAAACGTGTATGTGGTGTAGAATTACACAGAGGACACGGTTTTATTCAATAACAGGCTACAGTAGATAACTTTAACATGCAACATTCTGTCTTTTGGTTCCAATTTGTTAAAATAAAAGTTACAGTCAGTGGCGTGTGCAAGTTGAGTTGATGGGCCCTTTAACAGAGCCGTAGCTAGGATTTTCGGCACTTGCCGAGATGTATAGTCGCTATTTTCATCCTCCACGGGCCCCCTAGGTTAGTGGACCCATGACAACCGCAAGCGCTGCACCCGCAATTGCTACTCCACTGGTTGTAGTCAATTTGGGTAATTTCAAACAGCTTGGATTTTGTTCAGTACATGTTTTAATGGAAAAATAAAAAGAGTGCAGCTGCATTTGAAAAGCGTGTGTAAAATTGCAGGTAAACATGTTTTGTTGTTCAAATATTGCGCACATACCCACTTCTACTGAAAGCAGACTAGAATCTGACCAGATCAAATGATATCAAACTCACATTTGAAACTTTAAACAACTACTTGTTTAAATACGTTTTATTTAAAAATGCTGTTTAGTCTAAATGACGTTTTGAATACCCATCTAGTGTTTTCTTGAGTTTTCATTGCCTAGCTACGGCTATATTGTTGCTAAGCACAGGCTCTATCCAAAGTGGCAGTAAAGTATATGTTGTGTTTATATGCCAAACTCAAACAAAGACAACCAATTGAAAAACAGCCCTGTAAAATGTAATGCCGTTTTTTATTAAAGGAAAAAAGTGCTGGCAGCACATTTTTGCCATTAAGGTTACGTAAAATTCACTGGTAAATTAACTAAAAAATCTACTGTTAGCGTAAAACCAACCTAGGCTGGAAATAAATCAAACCAAGCTAAAGTTCTGAAACCACGATGGTTAAATGTACCAAAAAACGTAGTGCAATTCCTCAATTACATGCTATAAGTAATAAAAAGACAGTGTTATGTCATATGGTCTATATCCACAATGCTTATACAATTGTGACTGAGGCATTGGGACAACGTTGAAAACACACCGACGACGGGTTTTTTGAACCGTTCCTGCGTTGACTGTAATTTGCAAGCCTATACAAACTCCTGTTGTAGTCACACTGTAAATAATTCAAAATGTTCTTTGTCCGTCCACCATTGTCTGGCAGGTAGAGTTACAATTCGCATGGCAGCAGCAGTGCTTTGAGAAGTTAACGCCTTCCATTTATTATCCTGAAGAGGTCATTTTAAGGTCACATGCTTGAAATAATTGCTTTGAGCATTGTACTCTTTAAATTGCATAAGGTTAAGGTGTAATTTGGTAAGTTGCCAATTAAGATTTGTTCTGTTTATGGTAATAGATTTATTCATGAACGTATAAAAAATGTTGTAGGAAACTTTTCCACTGTTCGTGAAACAAAGAGGAAAATGTGTTGATTTTGCATGAAGCCTAATACTTTGTTTTCGTATCGTATTTTTACTGCTTTTTAATTAGGTTGACTGTTTTTACAGTGCCGGCCCAATGGCTTTGTATGCCCCAGGAAAAAAATTTAAATTGTTTTGTTTAAATTGTACTGGTATTTTTCAATATTAATATTTACTGTGAAAGCCAAGTGAAAAATTTTATTTAACGTACAGAAATGATTTAACTTCTGCAAGGTTTCATAAACAAATTTTAAAATACAATCGGTGATTAATTTAATTTCATATTAGTGCAAATGCATGTAGCCCAAAATTATCTAGTTTAAAAACCGGATAGTACAAACCCAGTTGTATGAACTAGACAACTGCCAAAGCTAGCCCAGAACACTTCCTACAATTCCATGTGCGTGGCCAGTTGGTTGTCTATTCAACTATTGGCTACATGCGAACGCATTAATCTAATCATTTTGTACACTAAATCATCCAGAACTAGATGTAAATATTAGGCTAGCTCAAACTTTCTGGTGCAAAAATGACACAAGAAACAGTCGTTCTAGGCTAGGGCGTAGCAGGTGCACACCGACAGAGCACTGGATATCCGTGTACAGTAGGCACATTCATAGAGGCAGTTAAACTGGTTTAAAATTTTTAACCCAGTCTAAATGTCAAATTTAAGTGGTGGGCTTGAATGATGGGATATGAGGACTAGTGATCATAGGTCATTTGGTCATATGACTTAAGATTGTAGCCATATAGTCTCAAGAACTTATGGTTATAATGACTATTGGTTGTACGGACATAAGGTCACAATGACTATTGGTCGTAGGACATAAGGTCACGAGTGTTGGATCGAATATTGGACAAAAGTAATCAGGACGAATGTACAGTAAGAAGTGATTTTATTCAGAAATGAAATTCCACAATGGCATCCGGTTGAATGCTCGATGCTGCATGCGCATCGTACTGACATACATTATAGTCGTGGTCAAATGTTCGGTATTTATCGAACATTTATCATTGCAACAAGAATTTGTTAAAGTTTTGTTTTTGATCAATGCAGGACTGTCATTATCACTTCTACCATGATGTTGTCGACCTCGCACTCGCACGTACTTGTGCTAGAAGAACAACAAATTTGGTGGCAAGGTGGTATTATGATGATGGATTAATACATTAAGAGGATTTAAAGAATGAGCAACTGAGGTGCAATTTTGATTCATTTTGTTGTCAGAAGAAATAAAAAATAACTTTTAGTCAATTATATTTGACGTTTCGGTAAATTTGTTCGCTAAACCAAAGGGTTTTGCTATTGGTCAGCAGATCCATTAGCACAAATCCACCAAGGTTACCGCAGGATGTGCACTTTAAAGTTGGAGCTTTTATTAAGCCAAGTGGTAGAGCTTAAGCTCAGTTTTGATTTATTAATGGTGAAATCGAAGCTGCACACTGAGGGATTTATTTTACGTACATTTGGCTTAATTTCTATTTACTTTGATGGAATAAAAATCCAAGTTGGTAAATTATTTTGATTTATCACGAAGGATTTAAATGAGAAAAACACAAAGGAAAAAATGGCTTCGGTTTGATTCTAAGGCTTAGTGCGGTGAGCGTCGTAACA
Source organism: Strigamia transsilvanica (assembly GCA_034701245.1). NCBI lineage: Eukaryota > Metazoa > Arthropoda > Chilopoda > Geophilomorpha > Linotaeniidae > Strigamia > Strigamia transsilvanica. The sequence continues at coordinate 14,645 of JAQIXU010000425.1, read as the reverse complement.
TTTGTGCTTTAAGTGTTGACACCAGTGTAATGAGATGAAAATGTGCACATTTTTCATTTTGTTGGCTAAATCTGCAAAGCAATTAACAAATGTTGCTGTTAATTTTGTGTGTTGGAATCTAGTAATTAGTTTTCTTTGCTCGCGATATTGATTCGGTAGCAGGAAAGATGAAGCCAATTTTAAACCGAAAGTTCATACGAAAATAATACCTTTAGCATAATTTGTTAATCTCGAAATGTTATTAGCGAGTACATCAGGGTTCAGGTGCTCTGACATTAAATGATGGGATCGGTTTATTATTAATTTGCTACGTCACGCGTCCTCTTGGACGAATAAAACCAATTGTTCGTAATAGCGAAGAATTCCTAAGCAGTTTGAATTAATTTGTTATGTTGAAACAGATTGAGGATTGGAAAAGCGTTTTAATGCAAACAAATGAGATTATAGAAAACTGGCGAAAGCGGATTCGATTTTCTTGAATATGTAAGTTGAGTGCGCGCAATTTAAGTTGTTGTCATTGGGGTTATTACTTGATAAAGTAAATAAAGTTGTAGAGGTGCGAGTTAGAGTTATGCATTCGTTCCTGTTCGTTGCTCTGCGCAGCACCATGTCTTAGATCACATATAGGGTTTATTTTTGGAATGAGATTGAGCGAGTTTTTTTTTCTTTTTCTACGATTTCTGCCAAATCCTTGCTTGTGCAAGTGAAAAGAAATTACTTGACCTATTTTTATTTACGGTATTTATTTTTTTTTTTTTTGCGCAACTTGTTTGCGACTTTTCGGTTCAATTGCTCAACGTGGCATTTTAAAGGTTAGACTACCTAAGTTAGTAAATACCAGATATGCGATAACTTCTAAATATCATGTTAAAATCATCAACCTTTGAACATCGACAACAAAAAGAATGGAAAGAATGGAAAGAAGAAAGACAACAATGAGGATATTTGTTTATTTTGTGTGTGCGAGAGCGCTGTATAGCTATTTGCCAACATTTTTCATGGTAGGCACACATACAAACAAAATTATCGACATAAAATATAAATCACCTTTCTAAATTTAGTTTTTGTTATCAATTTCTGGGTTGAAGTAGGGTTATACCACACGTCTTATTTTCCCTGGACGAGCCCTTTTTTTGGGGGTTTTAAATTTCCGTCCGTGAGATTTTAAAAACCTGAGCAGGTGTCCGTTTTTTTTTTTTTTTGCTATTTTTCACGCGATGAAAAATCATTTTAAAGGCCATTTTGGGGTCACTTTAAACTGGAAAAAAATTTCTTGGCTTGGAGAGGGCGGTGTGCCCCTCGAAGCCATAAAAATGGGTGCCAAAATTGGGTCGTTGGGATTATTTAAATGGGGATGGGGCAATAAATTAAAACTTCAAGAAGTGTCCTCTTTTCTTATGGCGAACATATGGAAACTCTAGTGGAAGCGTTGTTACTGAGACTGCAAGCGCATGACATTTTCTTGGTGAAGAGAATTCTGTATTGGTGACTTGTGAAGGCTGAATCCACCAAGGAGTTAGATTCCACAGAATCCTTATTGATTAAGCAGGAAGAAATAGTAGGTAATTTTCAATGGGGTCATCAATGGTCATTGATCAAGATTGTGACTGATAAAAATACTAGCATTCCGGATCTAAATGAATACAGGACTGACACTCTTGAACAATGATTAATTGAACTTCTTTGATTGAAACTTGGTTACTATCATTAACACTTACTCCAAACTGCCCCAATAAAACCTACTTTTCATTTCAGCCTTTTTGGTTTAACAAAAAGTTTAATCAAACCCAAGGCTTATCTACGAGTTAATTGAGGGCTCGTACAAGAGTTTCAGCTGGTAATAAAAGGGAAAAACTGTCGTGGTACTTACAGGTAATTGTTATGAAATATTGTGTTATTGCCAACAGGTTGCACCAATATTATTGTAGTTGTCGGTTACAGTTGTTGGTTTCAGTGGATACATTCCTGTCCGACATGAACGTATTGTTTTAATGGCGCACTGTGATTTGGTGAAACATCGCGTAGAGTGATTGGCTGAAATGTTAAAACGGAAAAGAAGCGCGACAATGGAAATGAGAGCCGTTTAATGGCTGACTTTCTGTATCTAGGGACCAATCAGTAGTGATTGCTTTTATAGAAACTGATAAGGTGAGGTCCACGAGAGGGGTCAAGGGGAAGTGCTAGCCAAAAAACAGTTTAAGAACAGGAAACAACATGGTGGTTGTTGTAACGTCAATACTATGTCATGTTGCATCGTCATACTATCTCAACCAATCATCGTGTGGCGTTATATAGCCACTATATATTTGTGTTTATGCTTCTACAACTCTTCAACTTTTGTTGAATAGCCCACAGAAATTTATACCGGGTTCAAGTTTGTGTTTAAATTGGTTTAAAATGGGCAGCCCAGAAAATTTTAAAATAAATTCTTTATTATGAGTGATTAACCACAGCTGGCCCTAAATGAAATTAAGCTAGTTTGTTGAGGTAATAAACACTTGCCATTAACGGCATGGAAACTTTGGCTTCCGAGAATCAACTTTTAGTTCACTGCGTAGTGTAGGCGCGTGTTTTCCACTACACTGGGACGAAATATTTCATTCTGGCGCTTTTGTGTGTGGAATTTTCATGTTTAGCAAATCTTCCATGAACCAATAATAGGCGCGGACACAGTTTTCAAGAAGTACTGAAATTCATTCAATTGGATTTTATTTTTATTGCTCTGGTTTCGCACCAAGGTTGCAGAAATTCATAAACCGAACTGTTTATGTAGTATATGATCTACACGTGCAAAAGGTCGAGGAAAACTATTCTTAAAGGTAAAAAGAAATGCACTGTCTGTTAATAGACTATAAAATAGGCAATAAACGCGCTTGACGTTTAATTTTCAAGGATAAAATCTTGCTAGACAATGCAGTGCTTTAACGAGGTTACACCTGCATTATTAAGATGCATCAAGGTTGAGAAAATTCTGCGTTTAATTAAAGCTTTTTTTGTGCTTTGGTCTTCAGTGTGGATGAGAATTACCATTTTGACATTGATTATTAATTATTTTTTTAAAACTGGAATCTGACAGTAAACATGACTATCTATAATGCCTAAATGCACTTTTTCTGTCTCGTAATCGCTTGTAAAATTGGCTATAAAACCACCTTTGGTTGATAGTTGGGTTTTGCGTTTCATTTATTGAAGGTCTTGTTAAGGAAGGTTTCCACCATGAGATTAGTCTCGTCTCGAGTAACGTCAATGCTGGTCTAGACCAATGAAAGACCTCGTTAAAGAGTTTGAGGCTAAAATTGTCTTTTCTGGGTTCTTAGTGTGGTGTTGGACGGGAAGAATTGTAATCCCAGGTGCAAACACCTGTCAAGCTGATAGATAATAACTATATATTTTTTTAACTTAATTTTTCTTTTTTTTTGAGGACTTTTTTTCTTAAATGAGGAATTGTTACTTTGTTTTTTTATTGGTCTCTTTTTTTTTTTTTTTTTTTTTTTTTTTTTTATAATTAAAAAGCAGTCGATGGAGAAAAATTGGTGTTTCACACTAAATGAATCGGGAGAAAAATTGACATTTTGGTCAGAGGTTTATTTTTAGAATCTTCAATTGTATATGGGAGCAAATCGATATTTCAAAAAGAAAAAAATAATAATTTTTTTTTTATTAAGAAATAAAAAATAATAATAATTTCGACGACTTTAAAAAGATTAAAAAAATGATTTACTCATAAACTTTTGTAGCGTCATCATAGTTAATGAGAAGTAACTTATTTCATGTTTAATCAACATTAATTGTGCGCGTTTATTAATATTTTAAACCCCATTAGGTAAAAAGCACACCCTGAAAGTCGACTTTTTGCAATGCTGCATTTGTGAGGGGAAGCCAACCCTAGTGAACTGCCAAAACTGATTGTGAAAGTCGATTAATCACAATGATTTTATTTCAAAGCGGTAGGTGCATCATAAAGCCATTTAAACTTGTTTCAAATTTCTAAACCAGTCTAAATGTCAAATTTAACATGTAACATTTGATATTTAGACTTGTTTACAAAATCTAAACAAGTTTAAATGACTTTATGAATGCGCCTATTTGTAATTCGTGAACTTCAACGTTAGTTTGGGTCAGATACATCGCGTGTATAAACGCAAATTTAGAAAAGCGCTTTCTCCTGTCAACACCGGTTTCCTTTTTCACTCCCATGTTTGTTTGCATTTTTTTCTCCTTTTCTCATCCTCGTTTTATTTTTTGCTGGATTAAAAAAAAAGCGAAAAACATAAGAGATTGGATTTGTGCCATATAAACTGTGTAAACTGAAAGACTATTCCCAACTCATAACTGTCAGTCAAAGCACCTCCATTTTGAAACTTTTCACATTTTATCTACTAATTCTTAATTTGGCTAATGCATTTACAGATTAGATTACGGTAAGTGACAAATAAATTGTTAATAAAATTAATTTAGCTTTAGACAGGTGACATTAAACAAAAAATAAATTTGAAAAAAAATACACCGAATCAGTGGCCAGAAAATGCACATTGTCTAAAAATGTATATAGATAGTTCTCCTAAATATGGCGAGAAAATGTTGACCTTTTAATCTCGCGACCACAAGGCAAGCCTGCTGAGCACAGCGTAAAGCTCCTATTCCTCTTCTGCTCTTGATTTAACCTCTGGGATACCTATTAGGATTTTTATTTCCAGTGGTTTAACGTGGAGATTTGGACTAAAGTTCACTTCAAGCAGAAGAAAAACCTTTTGTCACGGAATTTAATTTTTTATGAGGGAGTTAATTACTGCAAGGTGATGAATGAAAGAGCGAGAAATCTGCAGTTGATATGTCGTCATGAGCCTCACAATGACAGTGCAGTGGAACATGTCAGTGAGAAATTCAGATTTTTGGTTGACGCATGTTTTGTGCATAAAATTCACGAACTGTAACAATTTATAAGACAGTAAATTAAAAATTATTCCACAACTTAAGACCACTCTTGCTGATCCTGACGTCACTCGTAACGGGCATTGTCGTTGCTCGGCGACCGAAATAGCACCACGAGCTAATTTGCCAAATGGAAAATTATTAATTTATTATCTAATTAAGTCTGATAATCATTAAACTGGGCTGATTTTTTTTAGAAATTTTTTATTTTTTATAATTTACAAGTACAGATTGATTTATTGAATTGCAAATCCTTCCGACCTGACCTAAATCGGTTTTATTTAAAAGAAATAATTAATTGCTATGATATATCGATTATCTAATCCTAATCAAATATTTTCTAACGTTTTCATTTGTTTTTGCATTAGTTACGTTCAAGATAAAAGCCAACTTGTTGATTTATACATTCAACCTGACGCTAAACAAAACAGGAGGCGAATTCATTAAGTAATTTAGACTAAAAAACATTTTAAACAACACATTTAAACTGCTTTTTAAACTGCTTGTCCTAGTCTGTTTTCACTCGCAGTGGGCATGCGCACGACATTTAAACAACAAAACATGTTTAACTGCAAGTTAAAATGAACATATCGGTAGCTGCATTTTTAAATTGTAACATACAGTTAAAATTAAATTACGATTTTATTTCAAATGACCTGTCTTTATTTTAGAGTAATCAATCAGATTAAATTGGTATCAATATTTTAGTATAGAAACAAATATTGGAAATGGCTTTCGGACCACCCACTCGTGATTGGCCCCTTGTTTTCCAGTGTTATTTGATTCAAACCTGAACTCAAGATTCTCAGTTCCATTGATTCTGAACATATTGGAGCAGAAAGGTCAAGATGACTATCAATGGGCATCTTAGATTTCTGGTGATGGACATTCAATAATTCCATCAATCTTGAATTTATTGATGGATTGTTATGTTCTTTCACAAAATCTGTCAGTATCTGTCAGTCGTATTTTTCCATGAACATTGGCAGTGCAGTTTTGAAACTAATAACAACCGCAGAAAAAATAACCGAGAGCTAAAGAAACACACACTTGCCAAAGTTGTGAAACAACCCCAGGTTGAATGACCGCGGAATAACAATTGTTGGAGTTGCAAAAGGGAAAAGGCACAGTTGAAAAACTGCAGAATGCCATCTTTGCAATAATGTAAAGTACTATGATTTGTTTGTATAGTTTAGGCATCATGCGCATTCTAGTGCATAATACTGACGATGTAGACTGCCATCTTTGCAATGGTGAAAAACATAAGATAGAATACAGTTGGCATCCTCGGTAGCGGTTAGGTCTTAGGATCGTCAAAACTCCCATGGTCATATTTGGCCCTGCAAAAATCGGATGGCCTAGACCTAGAACTAACCGAGTAATAGTTTAGAAACGTCCAAGGACGGTCGAGCCATCATTATCTTTTAACTGAGCGATAACTGCAGACTTAACGGCTTGATGATGACCAGCTTTGTTGTTTAATAAATCATATGTGTGGGTTAGAAAAGCCAAAACTAATATAAGCATTAAGCATTTAAGTCTTTTAGAATGAAAATGAGATTTTTTAATGTGTTAAAAACCTTTTAAATAATTGCCTTAATGAAGGGAATTAAGTTGGAGATAAAAATGTTAGGGAAGAGATTTACAGCAAAGATTAAGTTATACCATAGTTTAGCCCTCTTCACTTCACACCGTCTTCGTATCTGTGTAATGGATTACAGATAAAGATAACATGCATTGTTACCATGGTAACTATCGAACGGAATACCTGATGGTCTTTTACTTTTAGCCCTAATAGTCAACACGGGTTTCATTAGGTCTAGTAGTTTTTTTCGTGTGCTGTTTATTTTACTTTACTGAGGTGATGATAAATGTCGAACAGATGGAGAAAATTACAATTGCTTCTTAATTGAATGCAGAAATAGTTGTTGAAGGTGATTAAAAACGAGTGGTTGTTTATTAATAATCACAACTGTTGTTGCAAAGTTTAATTTTAATGATTTATTAGTGAAAAATTAAATTTTAAAATTGCTTACACTTGTAGCCACAAAGTGCAATTCAGTATAAAAAAAATGCCATTTCCATTAGCCTAAGGTTTATTTGGAGCAAAAGGTAAATAATTCATCTTCGAAGGTGCAGATTTAAACGACGCCTTTTGTAAACTTAATCTTTAGAGGAAAACCGAATGTAATATTAACTGTAACAGAAGTCAATAAGGGGTTTCACGCAACAGATTATATCTTTATTTGAATTATAATCCAACTAAAAGACCTTAAGATTTTAATACAAAACGTGAGACGTTAGATTAATTCTTACTTGTTAGTTTAAGCAGAACAGAATTAACTCGGATGGTCTAAATCAACACTAGGGCGCGCAAAAGTAAAATGGTCGCATAATAATACATGCCAAACAAACTTCTAATGCTCGAGTTGGTTTTTGAACTTTTGGTTGTCAAACGTTAAAGTACCATACACGGATCGGTTCGTCTCAGTAACGAATTTAACGAGGTATAGTTTTTTAAGATTACTGTAGTAGTTTGGGAACTATCACGTGTAGAACTGTTGAGGCGATAGACAGTGGCGGATCTACTATGAGGCAAATGAGGCTAACTTCAGAATTGCATTGCGACAACTTTATTGAGCATTGTTTAGTGGCAGTAATTGAAACTAGTGTGTTGTTATTTTTCAAACTGAGTGACATATTACTTTTAATTGAGTTTGTGGTTCCACTGAAGTAAGACGCTGAGTTTGTTGTGATTAATTGAGCTGTGCACTGCTGCACACTAGTGTCGACATGTTTCAACTAAGCTCATTTTGCTCATTTCAGGTGAGTTAGTTTAACAAATTCATTTTAGTGAGCACAGTTTAAAAAAAGAATACAGTAGTGTAGCACCGTAAAACGGGGTGGATAGGAACACCAAGGGTGAATAGGAACAGTCACATGGTAAAGTTATTACAACTTTTACACCTCTCAAACTATACATATTATTACACACCACTTTTTTTCATGAAAGCATATTATTTTAACAACTAGTTCTGAAAGTGAAAAGTTTAGAAAATATTGCCACAAACTCCCATAAGGGAAAATGGCGACATGCACTTTTAAACTTTTTAAAAACCATGGAAGAAATTTTATGAAAATTCTGCAATTTGTAAGGTGTGTTCCCAACATCTAATTATACCTTTAAAAAAAAAAAAACAATAGGAAGTGTTTTTCAATACGGTTATAGTACAAAAACCTTGAAAACCCGTTGTACGGCACTTCTAAACGTATTAAAATAAGAAGGTATTGCTCGTAATTCAAGACATACATTTACTTCTGTATGAAAGCATACGTTAATGGGCAGAAAAACAAACAGCTCGGATTCCAAAGAGTTGTATATTGGGAATCGAATCTCGGTTCCTCTGATTGCTGGTCGTGTGCATTCTCAATTATAATACCCAGATCCAGCACTGAACATCGTAACTGTCACAACCAATAATTGACATGCGCTCGGCTGATCATGACCTGATAATATCAGCCATAATTTCGATGTGTTAAATAAATAATTTCAGCAAATAACGTATTAAAATTTTTTTTATAAATTGATCATTCCTCAACCAATTAGCAAATACTGTAGTTAAATTTATCACAAGCATTTAGGAAGTGAAATTCACTTTTGTGTAGTGACCTCAACATGGCACTTAGTGAATGAATTTAAATTCGGGTAGATGCAAACAGCCATTGAAAACCATTGGCTAGAGCTTGAGTTCTGAACAAAGCCCAGATATTATATGCCATGCCATGGCAACCTAACTGCCAAAAGTCCAGTTGTCATAGGCAACCTCGGTAATTAGGGGCATGGCGATACGCTGTATGCATGCATGCACCACAACAGAAATTAGGATTTTTTCTCTGAATACAATTTAATCTTGTTCTTGCCTCCAAACTCTTTTTGATATAGGTCCCGTTGGCAATCAACATGCAATCAATAGAAACCAAGATTGTCATTCTGCTTAATATTAATAACTACATTTTTTAGGAAGAATTCAAGGAACGCAGCATTTGTTAATTTAGTTTGTAAAACCGGTTGCTTTGCGTCGGGTTTTGTTGTATAAATGGTTACTGAAGTGGCTATAAATGCAGGGGGTGTTATAATATGTGTAACACATTTATGACTCCATGAGGGTTTATTTCTTCACTTGAATGTAGGAACTAAGGACTCGGTTCAAATCTTTTTCTTGCACTTGCACAAGCTTCAGCACTGCAATCCAAGAAGTCGTAAATTCGTCAGCTCTCTCAATTCTTTATCTTCCAGCAAAACCCCACCGGAATTGGTGGAGTTGATCTAAAGTCCGTGTCGGAAAGTGGAGTTGGTTGTACCTATTTGTGGTTTTGAATGTTGTTTGTGGAAGTGAAATGTGTTGTTCTAAGGAGCTAGAGGTTAAAAGTGCGTTAAACTGGAATTAATTTTACACTGACCTTTACTTAATGGGGTTCAATCTACCACTAATTCCAAATTTATTTTGAATTTAAGAAATATACAAAATTCGAGTCTTATTCTGAATTAAGCTGCTTATCTTTATAAATTGTAATATTAGTGACTTAAATGTAAATATATATAATGAAATACATATTTTTAACTTGAGGGAGGTCAGCAGAACTGGTCTGGGCACCCAGCCCAGGGGTTCTTGGGTTGTCAAAAAAAATGGAATTTGCAAAAAGGTTAACTTTTTTTTTTTTTTTTTTTAAACTTTTTGTAAGATTTAGGCCTGGCTGCAATGTAAAAAATTGATGGTTAACATTTTTCTCTAGTCAAATGCAAATATATTTAAATAAACAAGTGAATTGGACATCCAGATATTGGTTGCAGACTTATTTTCCTTATATGGATCTAAAATAAAGTACAAATTGGAAAACAGCGATCTTTTGACAATTTGACAGAGATATGCTGGAAAGCTTCTCGGAATAACAACAAATACCTCTTTACGATTTTATAGCGTTTCTTTGAAAGGTTTGATGCCGATCTACATATAAAACATTAATGAGTCCACTGCACTGTACTATTTGACCACTGACCAGTAGGGGAAACTAGATTTTCTTATTTCTTTTCTTTTTGAATTCAATATTTCAATACTTTAATGAATTCCCTTTTGTGTGCGCCGCTGATCCAGGGATTTTGTTTATTAAATTTTTGGCATAAATAAAACCGTAAATTTTGCCAAAAAATAACTCTGCAACTCTGTTTTCTCAACTTGCCATGGAGTCATTCTCCACTGTCAAGTGCATGACGCAGACGTCTTTTTATGTGTCTATCACTATCAGCATTCAGCAGCCAAGGAGAAACATTGCTGATTGAGTGCATTCCACCTATTGTTGGAACGTGATGAAATGGAAAATGTGTTTTTATTAACTTTGACAATTTTTAATACATTTCAACAATAAGAATATATCTCACCGACCAACATGCACCGACTGCTGATTTTTTCTTTGCATTTGGTGATTTCTAACTTTTTCAATTTCAAAGTGTACATCACATACTTTAAACTCAATTAGTGACCACAGGTACGAATTTGTGATACCGGGAACTGTACAACATTAGGTCACCTATTTGCTTCCATTTTTTTTAAAAAGTAAAATTTATTTGGTCAGTGAGTTTTGCTTCCGGGATCTTGATGCCATATCCAAACTGCATTTGCCTTTCAGGTTTCATGTAAACACAACACACCGAAATGATCTTGGTGCACCCAAGAAAATATTGTTATTGCCTCCGGTATACATTCGTCATTATAAAACGTTGGCAACGAAAGTAATCTGAAAATTCACGTGACCCATGAAGGTCTTCACCATACTGCAGTTTAAATTTGGGCGTTTTTTCCACTTCCTTGTGTAAAAAAGAATAAATTGCAAGTTTTAAAATTGAAATCATTTTTAAGCCAATTTACTCGAAACTGTGCGAAACATCCATTCGAACTCAACGCACGTGGCTGTATTTCACCTTCTTGTCACCAGACGGATTTGGGAGAGTTGACCACTGATTCACACAACATTATTGTTCAGAGGTTGTGTTGGGAATTTTTTTGCTACTTTTGCTGATTTCTTGCGCTGCATTCCAATGACAATAGAAAAGCGAATTGCTTTTCAATTGAAATCGTGACATACATACTACGTTTGTGACGTAATCGCAGAGCTCATGTTAACTTAACTGCAAACCTCTATCGATTGATCTCTTCTAATAGTACTTGACAAAAGAAGAATGGAGAAAAAAGGATGTAGTAAATTGATCAAATCGGTTAATTTAATTCCATTTAGGTAATTGAAAAAAATTAGTTTGTTTGTGGATAGGAAATATTCTGGCAAAATTCCTCGTCGTGGGCGTGCCATGTTTTCCCTTACTATTTGCTTGGCTTGAAATCTCTGAGTGATATCAGACACTTCTCACGCACACCCATATTCTCAAGTGAATAGAAGGGTTTTAAAGTTTATCCAAACCTATAATTGTCATCTATGTTTTTGGAAAAGATGTTTTTGAAATTTGTTTGTGCGGAAATTCAAATCTCATGCGATTTTCGTGAATTGAAAATGAAAATTAAAAGGTTTAATAATTGAAAACGTTTCTTAATGCAAAAATAAGTGCTGTCCCCTGAGCTTTGCTGTAAAACATTCATAAATGAGACTTTTTTTTTTTTTGGCTTTTTTGAATATATTAGGGACTTATTAGCATCTCCAATAAATAATTAGCTGCGTCTGAAAATAGAAACACGAGAGAAATGCCTCTCATCCCGAGTTGCATTTTAATATGGTTAATTTTTTAATTTTTGGAGATTGCGAGCTAAATTGGTTCGATACGGTGAATATATTTTTTGCTTGAATTAAATTTATCCTCCTTTAAAAAGTAAAAGTTAGACAAAAATAATGGAAAATTTTTCTTCATTTCTTCAGATGTAACTGACACTACTTCATTTATCAACAATTACCATTGAGGGATGAAAACAAAACGTTTACCTGTCTCTAAAAGCAACGTAAACATCCAACTTGAAGTATTAAAACTTCGTTTTTAATTGGAAAAATTAATTGATTAAAGGGATAAAGTCAAAAGGGCGTGGATCTAACATCATAATTAATATCTTTCGCACATGTTTCAGCCTAAAAGAATAAAAATAAATTGCGCAGTGTATAAGTAGTGAAACCCAACCTGCATTACAACACATAACATGTTTTAAATTAATAATTTTCTGACAAATTTAAAATTTTATATATATAAATGTATGTATACTTAACAAGGGATTAAAAATGTTAATACCGCACTCCGCATAGGTAAAAATAATTATTAATGTATAGTATAGCATTAATATTTGACCACTGTCCCTGGGTTAACGGTTTGATGGCAGTAATCGAATGTAAAGAAGCAAATTTAAACAGCAGAGGACTCAACAGCACATGGATCGAAGATCTAAAAATAGAAACGTGACATTGAACAAGAGTGGCTTCGTGGAACCAACAGGCCGAAAGACTGAAAATTAGACCGAATGAAAAACAAAATGGTTGACACACCCTTATTTTATATACAGTACCCTATTTTAATCGATTAAAGTTAAATGTACCAGGAAAGAAACAAAATGAATGTCCAATGCGCATAAACTCGAGTTTTACCAAACAAAAAGCAAATTATCGCATGTTTTCATTTTAGATTTTGGTTTTTCGCCAAAAAAAAAAAATAAATAAATGGAAGAAAAACAAAATCTTTATTTTTCTTTGTATTTTTTTTTTTTTAAATATAGCAATCATTTCTGAAGATAAAATCCAAAGCGAGTGAGTGAAAAATGGCAGGAAACACGTCGAGTCAATTCAAGTTGTAACTTCCTTTTTCTCAATGGGCCCATTCCGCTGCCTCCAGGGGTTCGGCAGCAGTGGTTAAGGGTTATTTGTCGCATTTCACCAAGTTGCACTGCGGTCTGACGAGTGACCGAGTTGGCGAACTGATCACAGGGGTGTTAACCGTCCATACCGATACTTAGGACAAAATTTCAACCAAAACCACACGTCATCACACAAATTCTATGTGTTTTTTGTATTTTTTTTATATATAGACACACATAAATATATATAAAAATGTTCGGCCATGTGACAATGGCATAAAAAGCACTCTCTTAGTACGGTGTCAGCAAGAAGCTTATCAGGCAGTGAGCTGGGAAATTGAAACCTGAGATTTGATCATCAAGTGCAAAAGAGGTTTCTATCGTCTCTATAGCAGCACATTGCTTCCTAGTTGCTGCGAGACTTTCATAGAAAGGGCGAGATGAAAGTTATACGAAGGGGGGAAAATTGTCATACTTTATTAAGGCGTTTTAAGTGATAATAAAGCGACGGCTGGACGTATTAATTAATAAAGTGAAGGGGGTTTTGTTGGGAACTAAAAATGACAGTTTTTGCAAAAAGAGGAGAAGAAATGTTAGAAAATTACAAGTTGACGCTGAAATGGCGAGTTTGAGTTTCCTTGTGGCGTGTACTTGTATTTAGGTTGAAACGTGTGCCAATTCTTGTCTTCAACTTGGGGACTTGCCCTCATTGGCTTGTGGCCAAGTCCCTTGTGTGTCTTCAAGTGTAGCCTGGTGGAAAGTAAAAGAACTCAATTGGACATGTCTAGTGACCAATCGACAGACATCGATCTTGTCGGCTTGAGTATGTGTAGAAAGAAAGATACTGCATTTTTATTGATGTATACTATCGATAAGAAAGAGATAGGTGTAATTAATGGAGTTATTTTCACCACCGTTATTTTTCTCTATTATTAAGAGCAAACAATAAAAAGCTGACTTTATCTGCAACTGGAAGAATTATCAATTTTATCAACTCGTCTGGTTCACAAAAGCGATTTTTTTTGTTGTTTTGTTTTTGTTTTGATTTTTAGGCGAAGGAGCTAAAATAAACTAGATATCTATCTAAGAAAGGCTTTTGTTATTTATTTTTCAACTTCCGCTTTGTGATTTATTACATTCTGACAAATAGAAGTAGTTTTAAGAAGCTAGCCATTAGTTGCTTTAAAATGGGCTTGAGAGTAGGAATTCTCACCCGGAAATTCCGTTTGAAAATTCCAGGGAAATTGTCGTGTTTTTAAAGTTTCGAGTCCCGGAAGTCCCGGAAAATTTTTGACGAGTTCCAGACGAGACTTGAGTCATTTCAGTAACAATAAAATAAAATTTTAGATCTTGAAATAAATAATTTGTTTGTTTCCCGCCGATAATATTAAACAGAAGAATTATTTATTTCAACATTTAAAATTTTTATTTGATACAAATATTCTAGTAACAACGCTGAATAATCTGAACTATGGAAATACTTCAATAGGGGCAACCGCTACTTTCTAACGTTATTTTTCATTTTTTTAAAATATTATTTTCCTCCACGATTTTTAGATTTTTGTTTGTAATTCCCGACCCTAGTCTCGGGAATTTTTGTTGGTTATGTCCCGAGCAAAATAGAGAAAACCCTACTTGAGAGTAGAGAAAAAATGTTTGGTTATTGGTATACCGTAAATCTTCCAATAGCGCACCCGCGCGCTATATGCAAAAACATTGTCAACCCCGCGCACAATCGGAGGCCCGCGGCTTATTATAGACGGGAAAAATTCGTTCCTTCGATACGTTTTCGATTCGATCCAGGAATTCGTTCCTTCGATACGTTTTCGATTCGTTCCAGGAATTCGTTCCTTCGATACGTTTTCGATTCGTTCC
>JAQIXU010000424.1:0-35267 GCA_034701245.1 Strigamia transsilvanica | reverse complement strand
AATTTCCACAAATTTCAAGGGGTGACACCGTTTTCGAGGGGTGACACCAAAATTGTGCAAAATTACAAAAAAAAAATTGCATTTTTTTGCATTTTTGTTGCATTTTGATGCATTTTTTTGGGTTTTTTAGGGGGGGGGGGAGTGACACCATGAGTACTGCCCCGGGTGTCACCCATGATAGGTACGCCACTGCACAAAGGATAATCCAATCCACCTACGCACATGTTGGATAAATTTCTCCAAGTCTTTGTTCCGTGACGAGAATTAAACAGTTTGCAAAGTCTTGGCTTCTTGTGGTGGTCGCAATGTGGATTCAATGCAACAATTAAAAACAACAGTGTCGTGTATACGTGCTAATCGATTACCGTGTTCACAAATTCGAAAAGAATCCTGCACAGGTTTTTAGTTCCAACTACCGGATAATTCGTAGATTAATATGTACCGCTACGATGACAATGATAGTGAGAGCGACGACCGCAGAAGCTGCTGGGTCAGGTATGATTTCAAATGAAATGCACTTTAAAGAACAAGATGTAATAAACTGAAATTCCTGTTGACAGGAATTCCAAGTTTTTACTGCTACTGCCCTTGTTGCTCCTTTTATGTTTCGTCTCATCAGCCGCGGTTGCAGGAGTTACATACGCGGCAGTGTCTTCCCAAGGTAAACCAAACGACATACCATAAATATGACTAGAGTTTTTCATTTTTATTTTTAATTTACCAGGCGAAATAAAACCATGTCGCGACAAAGACGACTGTAAATTCCATCAGGCTGTCTAGGCGCTCGTGATATTCACTGTTCTAACTTTTTTGTTTAGTTGTACCAATGAATTTGTCATCGAAACCAGCAGTGCAAAGTTCGACATACCAGAGTAAAAGCTTCAGCGTCAATTATGCTCAAGATTTGAACTTAGAAACTTGTACCCACACTAGTGGTGACGATTCCGTAGACATTTTCCCCTGGTGGCGACTTGATCTTCAAACGCAATATGTCCTTACACACGCGAGGCTTCACCCACGACCAGAACGGGCCCGTGAGTTAAATGTACACGAATGAGAGACACAGACACATTTCTAAGATTGATTTGTCTGTTTGCAGATTCGAACAGATACCACGACTTTCAACTGAGAGTTGGCAATTTTCTCGAAGTGGAAAAGGGGGAAGTGTTCTATCGCAATGGCTTGTGTGATGAGTTCCCAGGTGGTGGTTGGCCCGCGCTTTATATCTTTAATTTTACTTGTCCTCCGATGCTTGTTGGTCGCTATCTAACTATTCAGAAGGTTGCGCCTTGTGCAGCAAAGTATAAATGTTCTTCTCACAGCTTATCCATTTGCGAGTTGTTTCTTGATGGATATGAAGTGGTGTAGCGCTAGTTGAATTTTTGTTTCTAAGAGTAAAGCTTTGTATGTATTCAATGTTTGCTATGTTACTTTTGGATTTCTTGTATTGTCTGAGCCTCACATCCATTTCCAGTTTCTTGTATAGCATGTTCTAAAATACTTAAGTGTCTTAGTATTCTAAGTGAACTATTATTTTGCCGAAAATAAAATTTATTGGTCCGACTACGGCCAGCCAGTCACTGGATAATGAGTGGCCAGCGGTTTGATTTTTGTTTGAATGCGCGCAACTGAAAAGTGTGAGATAATCGCTAATTTTAGTGTGTATTGGACATCAACTTGTTGGTAGTGTGACCATGAATATTGCCGTCATTGCCCAGAACTCTTCTAAAATGCAGCAGGCCAAGAAGGGCCAAACCGCATCCAAGAGCAACACAGCTGAGCCATCGGGCTGTCGTGGGTTATGCCATAACTGTGGGGACTCTGGACATTACATCCGACAATGCCCACATCCTATTCAACCACAGATGTCTCGAGGAAAAGCTTTCCGAGGACGGAGCAGCAGTGGCGAACGTCGCCCAAGAAGGAGGAGGACTGCGAATTCGTCAAATTAGTGTTTCCAATGTTGAAAACAATATTGTAAGCTCGAATTCTTTATTGGAATCTCCGTAATACTCCGGTGGAGAATTAGTGGGAGACTTTCAAGAATAAGACAATGTTGTGGCAGGATAGGCATTGTGTGACTTGTGATGTTACTCTGCATTGGTTTTTAAATTTTTTAAATTTGGAGGGAATTTGTTTGTCTGCAGCCATTTCTTTCATTATTTTTTTTGTATGTATTTTATTTTGTTATTTTGAAAAATAAATGAATAAAAAAAATTAAATAAACATTTACATGTTTCGACTCACAAGCAATTTGTTTGCCTAAACTGTTCTGCAAGTTGGCAATTCATCACGTCGCAAATGCATGTCTTTTCGTGGTGGTTTTCAAACCACTGGTTTGTTGCACGCAATAAATGCTGCAACAATTAAAAACAACAACAGTGTCGTATACACGTGCAAATCGATTACCGTGTTTGCAAATTCGATAAGAATCCAGCACAGGTTTCTAGTTACAACTAAGCGGATAATTCGTCGATTAATATGAACAAGTTTGCCAAGTCTTGGAGCAGCGACAGCGAGTACACTGTCAGCGAGGGCGAAGACAGCAAGAGCTGGTGGGCCAGGTAAGATGCAATTCAAATGCAATTTAAAGAACAAGATGTAATAAACTGGAATTTTTGTTGACAGGAATTACAAGTATATACTGATACTGCTCTTGTTGTGCCTTTGCTGTTTAGCCTTATCAGCCACGATTGCAGGAGTTACATACGCGGTAGTGTCTTCCCAAGGAAAGCCAAACAGACATAACCATAAATATGACTAGAGTTTTTAATTTTTATTTTTAATTCACCAGGCAAAGTAAAACCGTGTGTCGAAAGAGACAGTAAATTCCAGCAGGCAGTCTAGGCGCTCTTAATATTCACTGTTCTAACTTTTTTTGTTTAGTTGCACAACTGAATTTCTCATCGAAACTAGCAGAGCAAAGTTCGACATATGGGAGTGTTATCTACAACGTCAATTGGGCTCAAGATTTGGACTTAAAAACGTGTACTCACACTGGTAGTGACAAGGAAAATCCCAAGGACCTTTTCCCCTGGTGGCGACTTGATTTTGAAACGCAATATGTCATTACACACGCGAGTTTTCACCCACGACCAGAACGCGCCAGTGAGTTAAATGTACACGAATGAGACAAATTAAATTTTCTAAGATTGATTTGTCTGGTTTGCAGATGCTAACAGATACCACGACCTTCAACTGAGAGTTGGCAATTATCTCGAAGGGGGATTGGCGGAGGTGTTCTATCACAATGGCTTGTGCGATGAATACCCAGGTGGTGATTGGCCCGCTCTGTTTGTCTTTAATTTTACTTGTCCTCCGATGCTTGCTGGTCGCTATCTAACTGTTCAGAAGGTTGCGCCTTGTGAAGAGGAGGCTCAATGTACTTCTCGCAGCTTAGCCTTTTGCGAGTTGTTTATTCAAGGATATGAAGTGTAGTTTCATTTTGTTTCTATAAGTAAAGCTTTGTCTGTGTGTTTTCAATGTTTGCTAAGTTACTTTTGGATTAACCAATAAACCATGTAGGCATATTGATCTGTGTAGAATGCCGATTATCCGTTCTATGCATTTGATGAGTGCAGCTGCCAAATCGAATGCAATGAATATTGCCGTCATTTCCCAGAACTCTTCTAAGAAACAGCAGGCCAAGAAAGGCCAAACCGCATCCAAGAGCAACACGGCTGAGCCATTGGGCTGTCGTGGGTTATGCCGTAACTGTGGGGACTCTGGACATTACATCCGACAATGCCCACATCCTATTCAACCGCAGATGTCTCGAGGAAAAGCTTTCCGAGGACGGAGCCGCAGTGGTGAACGTCGGTCAAGAAGAAGGAGCGGAGCATTTTTCGTCCGCAAGAATCTTGGAGGGAATTTGTTTGCTGAAGCCATTTTTTTCATTATTTTTTATGTATGTTTTATTTTGAAAAATAAATGATAAAACAAAATTGAAAAATTAAATAAGCATTTACATGTTTAGACTCACAAGCAATTAGGTTGCCTAAATTGTTCTGCGAGTTGGCACTGCTCTAGCAATCATGGCTCTTGATAGATAGCCAATTATAACGAACAAATAGTTCTTTTCGTTATTCGAAGTCGGAAACTTTCCCTTAGTGCTTCGCGGCAGCGCAAGAGAAACGAGGATGGTTGATTTCACATTACTGTGACAGCCTGTTGGTCAGTGGTCGCTGTTTCTCAACTTTGAGAAATATAGATATAGATAGAACAAAATTTCCAATTATAAAGTTGTAGAGCATCATCTGTTTAGTACAAAATAACTAATCCCATATTTTTTTTAAATAGTTGTGCTTGAAGTTCCATGTTTCTGTGTACAGAAGCCCAAAGCCTTGGTGTAATTTCAGCACAAGCCCCTCGAATTCTTAATTCCAGGTCATTAATATCAGCAGGCTCGGTTTGATACACTTTGTCCTTTATGAATCCCGAAATGAAGAATTTGAGTGGATTTAGATCTGGAGACCTAGCAGGCTAATTAATTGGTCATGCATCACTTATGTCAGTTTGTAAGCTAAGAGTATTTTTTAAACTCTTGGAGAATACTTACAGTATGTTGTATGTAGGTAATAAAAGGCAGTAATGTGTCTTCATAAACATAGAAAACGATGTTTTCCACAGAGGCGTACAAACTTCTAATGTCCAATTTTGCAAACCAATCGGACCCTGTGGCAACTGCATTGTCGGTCACCTTGGGCAGCTCCACATCTCTGGCATTGAAAAAACACTACTAAATGCACTAACCATTAAAGCTAGTGTTTTTTGGTCGTCCTCCCATAACCATACGAAGTCCGTTCGCCCACTCATAGTTAATTCTGCCATCCATCAGGACATGAGCGTCTAAAATGTAATATTTTGCTTTCACTGGCCATGCGATCAAACGGTTGCGTGACCAGTAGTTGGACTTACCTCTAGACAACCTAATTAACAAGACCATTTATTAGTACAGTACAGTGCTGTCTTTTGTCTTTCGTTTACCATGGGCGTTCGTGCAGTACCACGTGGTCCTTCCCTCGATATGCGACATCTGTCCGAACATTCGCAGTGGTACACAAAGGGTATTTCAATTCATTGGATAAATTTCTCTTAATAGTCTTTGTTCCGTGACGAGAATTAAACAGTTAGTAAATGCATGTCTTCTTCTGGTGGTTGTTACAACAATTAAAAGCAACAGTGTTGTGTATACGTGCAAATCGATTACCGTGTTTACAAAGTCGAAAAGAATCCTGCACAGGTTTTTAGTTCCAAATAACCGGATAATTCGTCGATTAATATGTACCGCGACGACGAGGATGATAGTGAGAGCGACGACCGCAGAAGCTGCTGGGTCAGGTATGATTTGAAATGAAAAGCAATTTAAAGAACAAGATGTAATAAACGGAAATTCCTGTTGACAGGAATTCCAAGTATTTACTGCTACTGCTCTTGTTGTTCCTTTTATGTTTCGTCTCATCAGGCACGGTTGCAGGAGTTACATACGCGGTAGTGTCTTCCCAAGGTAAACCAAACGACATACCATAAATATTTCTAAGAGTTTTTATTTTTATTGTTAATTTACCAGGCGAAATCAAACCGTGTGCCGAGAAAAAAGAATGTAAATTCCACCAGGGCTGTCTAGGCGCTCTTAATATTCACATTTCTAACTTTTGTGTGTAGTTACGCCAATGAATGTATCAACTAAACCAGCAAAGCAAAGTACGACTTATGTCAGTGACAATTACAACGTCAATTGGGTTCAAGATTTGGACGTTAATACGTGTACCCATACTGGTTCTGGCGGTGACACTTTCCCTTGGTGGAAAGTCGATCTTGAAACGCAATATGTCGTTACACGCGCGAGTCTTTACCCACGACCAGATCGGGGCTGTGAGTTAAATGTACACGAATGAGAGAGACAAATATCTAAGATTGAATTGTCTGTTTGCAGATGCGAACCGATACCACGACATTCAAATGAGACTTGGCAATTTTGTCGAAGAAGAATTGGGGGAGGTGTTCTATCGCAATGGCTTGTGTGATGAATTCCCGGGTGGTGGTTGGCCCGAGCAGTATATCTTTAATTTTACTTGTCCTCCGATGCTTGCTGGTCGCTTTCTAACTATTCAGAAGGTTGCGCCTTGTGCAAAGGCGGCTAGATGTACTTCTGGCAGCTTTGCCTTTTGCGAGTTGTTTATTGAAGGATATGAAGTGGTGAAGCACTAGTTGAATTTGCTATAAGTTACTTTTGGATTAACCAATAGCCATGTAGGCATATTGATTTCAGTAGTGACCCTATTCCAGACTAACTTAAGTGGTCACGCTGTAAGCTAACAGGATTTTTTTTAATCTTTTGGAGAATACTTAACAGTATGTTGTGTGTATGTAGGTAATAAAATGCAGTTCATGAATTTCCACAGAGACGTACAAACTTTTTTTGTCCGATTTTGCAAACCAATCAGTTGTTTGAACACTCATAGTAACCCTGTGGCAACCGCATTGCCGGTCACCTTGGGCAGCTCCACATCTCTGGCATTGGAAAAATAGTTGTTACAACACAGCCCGTGATTGTTATGGAACGGTCAGGGGAGACCACGTGGCCGCCGGACACAACATTCACTTTAATTCTATCAAGAAACTACACAGTAGACAAGAAACTGAGGTTTTAATTAGTTTATTAAAGGCAGGTTGTCTAGGGGCCAGTTCTGTCTAAACTTAAAGTGGAGTTTCCAGTTGTTTGCAATTGCCAGTGCACTTGCAGCCCAGCTTGACCGTGGGCCCCCATTACGACGACCCACGTGGTCGGAAACGCTTCGGACATTCGTGGCCTCTGCCACGGCGCCGTCAGCCGGACGCTCAGGTCCCGGTGGCGTGCAAGGCCCGCACACCATGCAACGCGTCGTCTGCTATTAAGCGGACGGAAAGCATCGTTCGGTTTTCGAGGAGCGGTTGGTCACGCGTGACCATTCACCTCGGTCGCCGTTACGATACTGCCCAGAACATGGCGCTTACGACCTGGTCACGTGACTTCCGGTCACGCCCCCAGTCGTGCGCCACTTCTGGGACTTTGGGCGCGCGTCTGAACTATTACCGATTTCGGCGCCATCTGTTGCCAGATGGCGCCTACTATCGGTTGCGCTTGTTCCAGTGCCGTATGGGGGACAGACGGTAACATCCCGGTAATGGCAATTGTTTTGCTTTCATTTCGCCTGCAATAAAGGCGTATAACCTTTAAAGCTAGTGTCTTTTGGTGTGCCCTGACCACACGACGTCCGTTTGCTCACTCAGTTAATTCTGCCATCCATTAGAACCTGAGCGTCCTAAATATAGTATTTTGCCTTGACTGGCCATGCGATCAAATGGTTGCGTGACCACTAGTTGGTAAATACACTCCAGACAACCTGATTTACAAAACCATTTACAAGTACAATGCTGTACACAAAGGATAATCCAATCCATCTACGCACATGTTGGATAAATTTCTCCAAGTCTTTGTTCCGTGACGAGAATTAAACAGTTTGCAAAGTCATGGCTTCTTCTGGTGGTTGCTACGTGGATTAAATACAACAATTAAAAACAACAGTGTCGTGTATGCGTGCAAATCGATTACCGTGTTTACAAATTCGAAAAGAATCCTGCACAGGTTTTTAGATCCAACTAAAAAGCGGACAATTCGTAGATTAATATGAACCACGACGGCGAGGATGATAGTTATAGCGACGACCGCAGGAGCTGCTGGGTCAGGTATGATGTAATAAACTGAAATTCCTGTTGACAGGAATTCCAAGTATTTACTGCTACTGCTCTTGTTGTAACTTTTATGTTTCGTCTCATCAGGCACGGTTGCAGGAGTTACATACGCGGCTGTGTCTGCCCAAGGTAAACCAAACGACATCCCGGTACCATAAATATTTCTAAGAGTTTTTCATTTTTATTTTTAATTTACCAGGCGAAGTCAAACCGTGTGCCGACAAAACAGACTGTAAAGTCCACCAGGGCTGTCTAGGCGCTCTTAATATTCACATTTCTAACTTTTGTGTGTAGTTACGCCAATGAATGTATCATCGAAACCAGCATAGCAAAGTACGACATATCAGACTTCTGAGTTCAACGTCAATTGGGTTCAAGATTTGGACTTATTAACGTGTACCCACACCGGTGGTGACGGCGAAGCTCCCACGGACGTTTTCCCTTGGTGGCGACTTGATTTTCAAACGCAATATGTCGTTACACAGGCGAGTCTTCACCCACGACCAGAAAGCTCCAGTGAGTTAAATGTACGCGAATGAATGAGACAAATTAAATTTTCGAAGATTGATTGGTCTGGTTTGCAGATGCTAACAGATACCACGACCTTCAACTGAGAGTTGGCAATTATCGCGAAGGAGGATTGGGGGAGGTGTTCTATCGCAATGGCCTGTGTGATGAATTCCCAGGTGGTGGTTGGCCCGCGCATTATATCTTTAATTTTACTTGTCCTCCGAAGCTTGCTGGTCGCTATCTAACTATTCAGAAGGTTGCGTCTTGTGCAAAGGCGGCTAAATGTTCTTCTAAGAACTTAGCCTTTTGCGAGTTGTTTCTTGACGGATATGAAGTGGTGTAGCGCTAGTTGAATTTTGTTTTCTAAGAGTAAAGCTTTGCTAAGTTACTTCTGGATTAACCAATAAGCCATGTAAGGCGTATTGATCTGAGTAGAACGCCGATTATCCCAACGGCGGTGATTGTATTCCACACTGACATCGGAAGTTCTTTGTTCATTGCCACAACTTTTATGCTTATAAAATGAAATGTATGCTTAAATAGTCAATTTATTGGTCTAGAAATTGTGTCCGACTACGGCCCAGCCAGTCACTGGCTAAATGATCCGGGGTCACGCAGAATGAAGTGCCCTAGGCATACTGACTACTCGGCCTAATGGATAAAAAGGCCCTGAAGGTACTATAACCAAATATTTCAGTAAGGACGATTCAACAATAGACACAGCTAAATGTGCAAGAGTGGGCATAAGGATCTAACTGTCTGTTGGGAACTACCGAGACTGGCATTAATAAAACAATAAATAAAAATGCCATAAGGAAAATCCAAGCAAAAGCACCCCAAAACCAAAAAACAATTACCCATAAGACTCCATGAACTGCAGCCCCAAACACTTTCTACTACTAAAACGTGGCCCTGAACATCGAAAAGGTTGAACAACCCTGGTCTAGAATGACCATGCTGTCTGACTCCTGTTCCATGTTCCCCTGTGTCCACTTTTTGAAAAAAATAATCCGTTATTGCAAGGACTGCATTCGAATGAGTTAAACTGTTTTTATTGCTTTTTTAAGTCAAAAGATTTTACTCAATATTTACAGGATGCAATTCAAGAACTATAACAGTAATAATAATAATAATCATAATCATAATCGTATCTTCTTTGTTTGCATGAATAATTGGTGAAATTGATCGTCCAAAAAAGAAGCTATAATGATCATTTTGCAGAAGACTTTCGTCAGTTCTCCATTTGGTATATTTAAAAGGGGGATGGGGGTGTGTGTGTGTGTTTGGATTGACTCGCAACCCAAGGATTAATTAATTAATGTAGAAATTGAGCTGCACAATTGCAGCAACTCGTTTACAAACGTGGTATTATTAATCTATAGGAAATCACTCATCATCTAGCAGATTAAAAGTTTTTAGTAACAAGTGTAGTTTTAAAAAAAATTATACTTGAAGAAATCCTATACAAGTGACTAGCGTTTAGAATAACTCCCTCGTGATTGTATCGGGTTTTTAAAATTGCGATTAAATGACTAGAATTTGAGGGAAAAAAAAACAACTTTTTTTTCCTCCTCCCTGAATAATTATTCAGTTTAAAAAAGTACTGCATTATCACCAAAACAAACCTCAAAGAAAGAAATTGAATTAACTTAAATTAAATTAAATTAAATAAATAAATGAAATTAAAAGCGCCGCGTAGTATTATTATTTGATATTTTTGTTTTTGTATTTTTCTGGTATTCCACATCTCGTCTCGTCTCGGGTTGATATATCTATCACAAAAGCCGATTCCGAAAAGGAGTTGGGGGTCGGGTGACGTTTTCGTCTTGCGTTTGCTGGTGGCATCCACAGTCAACTTTCGCAGATTTTTATATTTTTTAATTTGGTACTCGTCGGTATTGAAAGCGCCGTGCATGCGCTCAACTTTGGTATCACAGATGATGGTGATGATGATTGATGACGGGGTGATGGTTTCGAAGATGATGGCCCTTGTGCAATCGACAAACAATTTTAAGTGGTGTGAGATTGCGTCATATTAACGAGTATGGCCCGTCAGTCAAGGCGCTACACACAAGTAGTCAAGAGTTATTTGTCATTGCACCACGGTTAGGTTTGTACTCCAAACCAGGATCGAACTGCATTAACACAAACACCTAAAAGAGATACAAGTAATTTCCAATCAATATCCATTTGAATTTAAAATTAATTTCAATTAATCACTTGATCTGTTGGTAGCATTGTGAAATCATCGGGAGGATTGGTGATCACGTATCGCTTGGACGAGGCATCGGCTGATGAACTCGTGTCCCGGAACCGGTAGAGACCGATACACAACATGCCATAGTTACGCAGAGCTGCCGTGTACAAGTCCTCGTATTTTCCGCCCTCCTGTCAACGATAGTCGCGAATGAAACTAGACGTTCATTCGTGACAGCTGGGGCCGTCGAGAGGGGGAAGCTGGGACAAATTACTGGGGCCCGGACTGTTGAAAAAATGTTGTTTTCTGTGTCCGAAAATCAGTCAGGGGCAGGGTTCGAAATTTCATGAAAATTATTATTTATTTCTTACGGGAAAGAAATGAAAGTAATTAATCGAAAAGAATTGAAAGTAAATGAAAGTAATTATTGCTCATCATCACTTAAGTCATCAACGAAAAGGCCATCCTCATCATCTCCCACGACTACTTCAGCCACCGCGATATCACTAGAGTCGTAGATAGACTCTAAACGGTTCTTGAATAGATGCCAAGAAGGCGTCAATAGTCAGGTCGGCGGTCCGGATCAGATGCTTTCGGACCAGCTGCGTCCGATATATCATTATTTTCATTATTTTCTTTCCTTAGGCTAATATATTTCATTTCTTTCATTTCTTTCCGTAAGAAATTATTGAAATATTTCGCATAATTTAAAACCCTGGTCAGGGGCCGGGAAAAAATGTTCTGGGCTATGGAAGCTTGTTTGGGACAATCGTTATGATTAAAATGTAACTCTACGGTAGCCTTACTGTGTCTCCATGTGTTTTAGTTAAATCTTTCCTTTTCTATCTGAAAACCACACGGGCCCGGGACAATTTTATTTAACTAGGGCTCGGCCCGCTCTCGGTGGCAGCCACTTTACTTACTCCATACTGCATTAACGGGCCATCGTAAAGGGATATTTGTCCTACTCGACATCGATCCCTGTTCGATAGGGTGTCAGGTGTGCTGTAGCCTCCTCGAAGTCCTGCGCCTTCCGCCAGGATCAATTCTAATTCGGGAGTAGCGCCACCAGTGATCAATGATCGTATCAGAGTCAAGGCGTTTTGATTGAAGTAAGTCTGAATTCAAATTGAGTGATTAATTGATTGATTAAAAAGGACAATCAAGTGCGTGTACTGTGCTCATTAGTGAATCCAGCACACTGACGGCAAAAGCCGTTCCGCACGCGAAGGGCTGAGTCAAGTATAGTTCCGTGTCAGGATCGTCGTCGTCATCTTGGTCTAAAAACTGCACGTTCGAGTCGTTCACTGGAAATGCAAAACAAATATTATTCCCATCAATAGTTGTGGGTGTCGGTTCTTTTCCTATGCGATACACGCACCTAGTTCAGTGATCATTGGAACGTTTGCACCGTAGACGGAACCTCTCCGCTGCAGAACAATCGGGCTCCCCAAAGGAGCGAATGAATCCGTACCTGCTTCGGCTTTAGAAGAAAAGAAAATGGAATGAAATAAGAGTATTTTAAGATATACTAGACTACACAGGGCCGTCTACAGATTAGATCTCACTGAGTCAAACAGGACACATTGTGAGTGTTGTGGAACGGTCGACGAGTTGTCAGGGGAGACCACGTGGTCGCCGGACACAAACAATCACTTAAATCACCCAGAAACGACACAAAGAACAGAGAACTGAGTTTTAACAGTACAGTAGGTGCATTCCAAAAATCTCGCGTCACCTAACGCAACCGTTTCGTGCAACAAACTGTCACGTGACTTCCGCAAAGTGTCGCATTAGCTGATTAAAACTTCCTAAAACTGACACGGGTAACTTTCCACGAGTTCAGAGCACTATATGCGTTTCCATTGACATTTGCCACTAGCGCCACCGGCGGACACCCTGATCAAAAATGGAGGCCAAAACCTGTTTTTTACTTTTTTCCGTAGTAAAAAAAGGCTTCGATAAATTACGAAACCACTCTGGGTTAGTAGTCACCTGGAATGCTCAGGTCCCGGTGGTGGGCAAAACCCACATACCACGCAATGCATCTTTCATCGTTGTCCTCGTTTGCACCGCAGAGCCAGGTCAGATGCGACCAGTCGCTCTCAAGGCGCAGAAGACACTCGGAACTTTGTGCGGACATGATTTCCGGTCACTGACCGATTACGGATGCGCTACGTTCTTTGGCCCGCCTTGCAGCTCCATCTGTTGCCAGATGGCTGCGCGGGGCCTTGCTGACCTCGGCCAGTGCTGTCTGGGCCGCAGACGGTCACAAACATATAGCCTGTAGACGGTACTGCGATTATACTTTGATTTAAAACTCCGATTGTGTCGTCAAACGTCATAGCTTTGATGTTCAGAGATGCTAAAATCGCTTCTTTGTCCGCCAGGGTCGGGTCGTCGTTGCTCGGGATCTTGGCCGACAATATCACGCACATATCACACAGATTGACGTTGACCGCGCGCAGGTCTGCCCTGCTTAAAGGTGACCCCTGCATTAAAAAAAAAAACCAAACGTCAAATCAAATCCAAAATCAAATCCAAACGTATAGATCACATTGAGAATAGAAAGTTTGGGTAAATTTTGCAGCATCTTCCATTCCCGACGAATATAATCCACGGAACCGACGATAACGACGTGCTTGAGCTCATGATAGTGGAAATTGCTGGCCCTAAGCGGCATTACCAAATTTCTCAAGCCGATTAGAGGAGAGTCGGGATCCGCAAACAGGCACACCACAACGTGACCATTCAAAACGGTCATCGCCGCTTGATTTCGATCCTAAATGCCATTAAAAGAAAAATAATGTCATAAAAACAAGAAAATCAATTCGATTTAATCGTCCTTGAAATTATACGAGAATGCAATCCTCGATGGGCCGTGCGAGGCACCAGTGGAACATGCCTGTCGAATCATATTTCATTTCGGTCTTCTCAAATTCAAAATCTTTGGATTGGTCGTCAGCTAGGCCGACGGAGAGATCGCCCCCCGTCTGCGCCACACCGGAGTTGTTACTGGATCCTCGACTAGTGGGCCTTGAAAAGAAGCAACAAATCCATCCATTAAGAAGAATTATCGACAATAATAATAATAATAATAATAATAATATTTGATTTATTTATTTATTTATTTCTAGCGCAAAACAATAAAGAGAGAGAGATAGAAACGAGAGAGAAGAGAACGAGTGAAAAACAAGACACGTGATCATGTTGTGTTTGTAAATGCATGTGATTTGAGTGCAATACAATTACAAATATAGTTTTTGTTTCGTGTGTCTAAAAGATAGAGAGAGAAACGAAAAGAGAGGCTAATTACATGAGCTTTTTAACTTCGTATGCAAGGTGATAGCCTGCATAGGTGTCAGGGCCGGACTTCTTTGGGCCCGGGGGCGTGCCAGAGACAGGACTGCAATGAGAGAGACCAAACCGAGACGAGCAAAAAAAAAGACAAAAAATAAAAATAAAAATCAATTCCTCTTGACGAAGGAAAAGTATAAAAACAAAAAAACAAAAATACAAAAAAACAAAAAACAAAATAACACGAAAAGTGCACGACCATCGAAACACTCGACTCGCTCGTCGTCGCGTTCAGTTTACCTTCCGTATTTCCCCGAGGAAGGTGAATTGATTGGCGACGCGTTATTGGCCCGGGTCGTCCGCGCCGTCACGCTGTTCGAGTTGCGACTTTTCGCAATCGTTTGCGCTTGTAATTTGTTCGTATTCGCCGGGTTCGGGTACGCCTGGCTCTGGGAATGATAGTGATGAAGATGCGTCGCATTCGACGCTTGTTGATGATTTTGATGAGTGTTCACTTAATTAATTAATTAATTAATAAATAATTAGCAAATTTTTAGTCTACATCAGGGATCGGCAAAGCTCGCGAGGATGGACACTACTCACTTAAGAAAAGTACAACTAGAAACTATGTGGGCCACATTGCTGTAGCCCAGCTCAAGATCAACCACTGGCAAAATGGACAAAGGACTTTGAGGGCAGCGTGATCGCTCGCTGTTATTGCTGTGCACTACAAGGACTTTGCCATGACCGACCAGGACGTGCAATCTTGCATGTAGCATGAGTGTTCTGGAACGGTCGGCAAGTGGTCAGGGAAGGATACGTGGTCGCCGGACAAAACAATCACTTAAATACAAGAAACGACACAACAGACAGAGAACTGTATTATTGGCAGGTTGTCTAGTGGTCAGTGGTCTGTAACCTTAAGTGGAGTTTCCAAGTTGCTTTGGAGGGTTTACACACTCCAACTTAGTTTTGTCCGCTGGCCACCATTTCTAATGACCAGCGTGGTCGGTATTTCTGTTGCGCCATGCCCCTCAGACATGGTGCCGACGCATGGGACGCTCAAGTCCCGGTGATGGATAGAATCCACACACCTTGCGGCGCATCATCTGCTATTCTCAACGCCATTCGGTTAGCCATTCTCTCGAACGTAGCCAAGGTCGGATGCGACCTGCTGCTACGACAATCGAGATTCGACTCTTCGGAACATGGGCATGACGTGACGGTCTCGTGACAGCCAGTCAGTGACCCGTCGTGCGTCACTTCCGGAATTTGCACGCCACATCTCTTTTGGGCCCGACTTGCAGCGCCATCTATTGCTAGATGCGATGCGGGGCCCGGTTGCACTCGGCCAGTGCCGTCTGGATGGCAGACGGTCACAATCGTTGACACGGGCCCTCATTTCTGGGAGAGATTCAAAGACCACTTCCGGTAATGCAGCTTCCTCTGGTTGCGGGCGCTGCCCAAGGCGGCAGTGACAGCAACAGGGTCACAACCTGGCCTGCCGTCTTTTTATCTACGGCCCGCGAAACCAAGAACGGCCGATTGCTTCACACTCACTCGCTGCCTCTTGGCCCACACGGCCTAAAATATTTACTATTTGGCTCTTTACAAAAAATGTTTGCCGACCCCTGGTCTATATCGTTGTATAGTCACCGAGTCTCGTTGTTTCTTCGCGTTCTTTCGAAATGTCCGCTAGCCAAAAAGAAAAGAGATTAATAAAACGAAATAAATTGAAAATCCAATAGCTACTAAAAAATACAATAAGCAGGCAATACTACAATGAACTACAAAATAAAAGAGAAAAAAGATGAAAATTATAAAAAAAATTCTCCTTTACGACACACTCGGTTTTCATGCAAAATTAAAAACGTAAAACACCGATCACAGATCACAGCTGCACACATCGAGGTACCTCGTAGCTTGACTCGCTTGGGAAGTTCGGGCGGTGTGAAAGTGGGGAAATGATATTGTTGTTCATCTGAAAGAGAACACTCTCGTGTCAGCATAGCAAAACTAAATCGCAAACACCAATTCAACATCATCTGTCATCATCCTTCATCCACCACCGCCACAATCGACCTGTCAAAGCAAATTTCTCCACAACATTAACTTTTGCTTCGCTTCCGATCGCTTCCGCTCGGTCCGCTCAGCGCCGCACTGAAATCCGACTCGAATCAATGTTTGTTAATTAATTTGAACACGCAAACATTCACATCCAGCACACGATAAAAAGAAGATAAGAAGAAGAAAAATGCTTTCAAACACTCGTTCCATTTGTCTATTACATTTATCTAATTACAGTTTACGCCAGTGGTTCTTCACCTTTTCGGAGTCCGGCACCTCTTAGACTCTCAAAATACTTGCACATCACCAATTGGTCAACTTCCTTGACCCCACCTTTTGGTGACAACTTTGGCCTTTATTATAATGTCTAGGGGAAGGGTCCCAGAAAAGTTTCCCAGTGTTTGGGTCGCTTTCCAGCAACCCGACCCACAATTGACTGCCGACCACGTGGCCAAAAGGCTCCGAGGGTGGCGACGTAATATGTGTGTCTTTTTTATTGTTGTCCACTTGACGTCGCAAATCTAAGGCCCGGCGCAAATGGAGGCGTACGCCTGAAAAGCCACGCACGAAATTCACGTGCGTATCTCGTGCGTGGCTTTTCAGGCGTATGCTTGGCGCAAGACAATAGTTTTCATGCGTACGCGCGCAATCCAAACCATTTTGATTGCGCGCGTACGCATGAAAACCATTGTCTTGCGCCAAGCATACGCCTGAAAAGCCACGCACGAGATACGCACGTGAATTTCGTGCGTGGCTTTTCAGGTGTACGCCCCCATTTGCGCCGGGCCTTAGACGTGTGACATCATATGTTGGTAAGTTTCCGCTATTATTAATTCTAATTTTTGAATATACAAGTGTGGATTTTGTGGATCCACAGTCAGAATGCCTTCTGGAATCCGAGGATCCTTTGCAGTGGTGCAGGGAGCATAAAAATTAGACTGTTGATGAGTGGGAGAAGGTCATATTTAATATAATTTTGTACATTCTCTTGCACCTCCAAGCGGTGCGTGCACCGCCGGTTAAGAAGCACTGGTTTACGAATTAACTGGCGATAAAATTAAAAAAAAAATAAAAATAAACAATTTGTATGTGAATGGAACGAGCGCTGTAAAAGATGAGCAGCAGATTGACAGAAGGAATACCTGACCTTCTTTTCCTCCGTCGAGCAGGTTATCTGAGGAGGAGGGTAAACATTAGACTTTTACTTGGTAAAGAACCAAACATCGAACAACATCAAACATCGAGCAATATTTAGGGCAAAAAGTAGTGTGTTTAGTAGTGAATTAAGATGGTGCAAATGCGTGAAAAAACCCTTAAAAACAAAACAAATTTTCCTTTTCCTTTTCGTTTGTTTGTTTGTTTGTTTGTTTGCGCACAGCCATTACAAAAATACTTAGTATTTTTTCGAGTTCGATTTTCGACATGCAAAAATTAAATTACTGCTCTCATAAAACGATTTACATATATTTTTTTTTTTATAAAAAAAAAAAGTAAAAAAAAAAAAAAAAAAAAGTCAGTCAGACCACATTCAAAAATCTCGATTAATTCCGCACTAACTGGAAGATTTTCGCGAAAAACCGAACGAAAGAATAATATTCCAGTTAGCGTAAAGTAATTCGGGGTAGGGGATAGGGAGACAATATTACTGGCCATTGACAACAATTACTAAAAACATCATGGCTAAACAAATTAATGACAGAGAGAACGGAAAAATCCGGATACGTACTTGCCCTACCAACGAGCTGAACGGCTCGAACACCTTTCCTAAACAGAGCCACTGCAGCAAAAACACACAAACATTCAATCAGAGGATGCAGTGGTTGTCATGGCAATGCGAGGGAAAAGGGTTGGGAAAACTCCATTATTATGTTTTTATTTTTAATATTAAATTAGACAGCATTTTAGACTATTATTAATTTATTATTAGTATTAATATTTCATTGATTTGGCCTACTCCAAAATTGAAAAACAGAAAAACAGGAAAAATGTAAAAACCAAAAAAATGTCAAATGTCAAAAATCAATAGAGAAGAGAGATATAAAAGAGCAAAATATAGAGATATATATATATAGAGAAGAAAAAAAATGGGAAAAAGGAAAAGTTTCATTTAAAAAAGAAGCGTTTGGAGTCTAGTGAGTGCCATGTGCAAAAACCAAAAAATCTGTGGTCAGCTGAAATTGAATTTAGAGAAAAAAGGAAAGAAAAAACAACAAAAGAGAGAAAGAGAAAAAATCAAAACTGATTATAAATGATTTTTGCACTCACAGTTTTTACATTTGCACTTCTTAATTAATGTTGCGTCTTTGATGTCTTCGTGGCACGCTTTGCAATAATGCCATGCCCTGCGAAGAAGAAGAAGAAAAACAAGGAGAAATGTATTTTTTAGAGGTCGGGACAAGCGATCGATAAATACCTCTTGACTTCGTCAGCAGACTGGGCAATGAAGAACCCTTGAGTGTTATTTTGAATTTTTGCCAGACGCGGGTTTATCGATATTTTGCTATCACTTCCGTCTTCGTTTTTTATTTCGATAGCGAGTAATAATAATTTCAGCCGCACAAAACACAATCTTTAAACAAAAATAAATGTTACTAAATTTCTTCAATGCGGTTAACATTATTTTATATTAGAGAAATTTCTCTAGTATAAAATAAATGTTAAATTTCCGGTCAGAATTCACAGATACTGTAAATACTCCTATTGACAAAATCTGGATTTCCCCTTGCAGTGTAGTCATTGAATTCAATCGTTTTCATCAATTTGGACAGTTATTTTACTGTTATTGATCAATTTGGGCAGTTGTGTTAGTGTTTTTGATCAATTTGGGCAGTTGTGTTAGTGTTTTTGATCAATTTGGGCAGTAATTTTAAGGTTTTTGACCAATTTGGACAGTTACTTTTAGGTTTTTGACCAGTTTGGGCAGTTATTTTAGTGTTTTTGATCAATTTGAGCAGTTATTTTAGTCATTTCCATGTTGAATTTAGTTGGTTTTGTCAATTTAGATGTTGAATTCAGTAGTTTTAGCCAATTTAGACCTGCGTTGTAAAGAATACCGCGTATTCAATAAGAGCATTTACGGTACCATCGACATTACTCTGCTGCTTGTGGAAACGTCATGTTAATGAAAGCAGGCGATAAATTTTCGGTGTACATTTCCATCCCCGTACCACAGAGGTAATCATTCTGCCATGCTTGCATATCAGGTGACTGAAATCACAAATTGCAAAAATATTATTAAATTGTAAAAATCATTTTTTTTTTTTAGGTTACTGTTTTATAAGATCTCATGGCAAACAGATTGGCCATCATGGTGGAGAATCCAGGAGCCAGACAACTTTGGGCTATGAAACCCAATTTGAGTTCAGCTAAACAGATTACATCATCGCCTCGCTTCCAATCCCAACTCGGTATATTGAGTAGATAAGCCTACAATGGGAATTACGTCATTACATTGAAACAGTCTCTTCAAAAAGAAATTGTTCGCACTTTATTATGATATTGCATCAGCTGTATTATGACACGAATATCATCGGAGTAATTTTTTATCGAAATCACCCTCATGATGTTCGCGGCGTCTTCAGCATCGGGGTCTTGGCAGTATTTATTAGCAAGAACCAGACACGCATCAGCTTCATGAATCTATAAAAATAAAAAATTAATTATTGGAAATAAAAATAGAAGTAAGAAGCAGGTTGGCACACTCACTTTGACCCGTTGCAGGTCTATTGGATTCATGATGCTGCCTTGAAAAAACTCCACGGTGGTAAAATGACGCTTAAAAAGACCCTCCAGCTCAAGATCTGGTGGTTTTCTGCACACAAACACATATGATGAATTTCAAGCAACTATACTCAACACAGTAATTAATTTAGCAACGTTTCACATGGCTGCAAAAAAAATTCTTAAGATTCCTTATTCGGGAAATCGAAAACCTCGGGTTTTAGAGCCAGTTTTGCGGTTTCTCTAAAACATTCACTTTAACATCACCCAGAAACGACACAAAAGACAGAGAACTGAGTTTAATATGTTTATTAAGGCGGGTTGTCTAGGGGTCAGTGCTCTGTCACGTCCCTTCCGGTTTGCGAGAGGACCGCGCTGCACTCGGCCAGTGCCGGCTGGGTGGCAGCCGGTCACATGGTTATTGTAGATACATACCTGTGCAAGAAGATGACTTCAACGTCAACGTCTTCTCTGTCCTCATGAAGGAAATCCTTCAAAAAATGTGATACCGATTCATATGTGATATGTCCACAAACAACAATGTGCCTAGAAGAAGAGAGAAAAAACCTCGCGTCAAACACTTAAATCCCGCTCAACCACACTCAAACGACTCAAACTCGAACATGCAATGAACGAAACTACACAACAAACACAAAAACACAATAAACACAAATACTTATCTTGTTTTTAATTCGGGAGTGAGTGAGAGAAAGAGAGAGGGAGCCCACCAACACCAACACCAAAATCACCATCACACTATAGACCACTTTGTTTAAATACAAAAGCTAATAGCACGCAGTCTAGTAACACGAATTACAGTCAAATGTAAATTTACATCGATACAGATTCACAAGGCAATGGGGGATTCAAACGAATTTTATATTTTGTTTGGCGGGTTTTGTGTGTCCATCTTTACCTCCGTCCACGCTCTTGCTTGTAGTGGCCAGCATATTTGGGCCTAGTACCAATCAAGTCTATGATCTCGGGGATACAACTGGCAAACATAGCCTAAACATAACGTACAAGGGGTCCATGAGAGGAGCGAAACCGATACCTCTTTCCATGCTCCCGCCTGAATGCTCCGCCATACTTTGACCGATTCCCCAACAGTTCAGTGATTTCGGGAATCCAACTTGCGAACACGGCCTACAACGTACGGTACAGGGGTACGGTACATTACGATTTCCATTTATCGGAGGGAAACGGGATCGTATCGCATCAGATTTATTAAACAGATTAAGAAATGAAACGGAAAAGAAAAAGAAAAAGGGAAAGAAAAGGAAAAAGGAGGAAAAGAAAAAGAAAAAGAAAGAAATGTCACTTGCTTAGATACCTCTTTCCATGCTCCCGCCTGTACTCGCCACTATATTTTGGCCTAGTGCCTATTAGTTCTATGATCTCAGGGATGCAACTGGCAAACATGGCCTATGGAAAAAAGAGAGAAACAACAGGCAAAAAAAAACACGGGTTATCATCGAACGATACCGGTACGATCAACATGCCAATATATATATATATTTATAACTTATACGTATGTACAATATAGAGAGAGAGAGATTCTTTTCAGATTTAGATTGACTTTTCGTTTGGTTATTCAAGATTAGTCAGATCATGCAATGCACTTTTGATTTCTTCGTAAAATTCTTCAATTTGTTTGTCAGTCATTATTCGGAGAGCGGCGCATCACACACAAGTTTACAACCAAAAGGAGTTACACCAAACAAATCACAAGATGGTATCCAGATTATCATTTATTCCCCTCATTTTTTTTTTCTTAAAAATTAAATTAAATTAAATTAAATATGTATTTTTTTTTGTTCAAATCAGGAGCTGAGCTAGGGCATGGAAAGTTTCTTCAATACACAACAACAGTGCTCTCCGACACATTAATCAACTATTTCAAATATAGAAAAACAAAAAAAAAAAAGAAAAAAAAAGCAAATTACTAAAAAATGATAAAATATAAATATCTGCAAGCAACTTGTCAAATTATTAGTAAGAACAAAAACAATTATTTCGTTAAATCTCTCTACACAGAAGCGTGCATTTGCCGAAATTTCAATTTTTTAATTTGTTAGTATGCTAAGCCTAACCGTCCCGTCGCACCTCCCACCCGAGCGAGCACTTTTAATCAATCAAATCAATTTCGACATTTCGCAATCAATCAGTTACGCGGTGATTAGACCCCATTCCCCTCCGCACAAAAAGAAAGGAAAAAAAATAAAAAAATAATTTCAGATGAAAAATAAATAAATAAATGAAAATAAATTTACTAAAATTAATATTATTTGTTTTTCGAAAATCAATCAATTAATCAATCAATCAATTAATTAATTAATCAATTAGAATTTGACGGCGCGTACTTACCAATCCGACCAAAATGAAAAATACCATAAAACCTCTTCCTAAAGTTGTGTGGGGGTAGATGTCACCATATCCGACGGTCGACATAGTTACGATGAGAAAGTAAACGCATTCCCAGTAGGAAATCGGGGTGGGGTTATCAAACTCCAACGGGTCACCTGAATTTTCCAGCTGCAAGAAAAACAAACGTTTTGATTAAACAAAAACACGCGCTTGGCGATTGAGGAGGTTGGTTACCAGGTGCATGATGCCTGCACCAGTGAGCCATACACTAATAAAGATGGAGACAAGCTGAGCCAGTCGGATGGAGCTGCTTGTCTTCAGAATGTTCAGATATTGTAAAATGTCTGGCACTGTCATCAGGCGAAGAGCACGCAGGAACCGAAGACCTGGGTTGAGTAATAGCGGTAATTGAATTATTGTAGAGGTTCAAGTAAATGGAGGGGTGTTTAGTATTTTTGGAGAGTCGTTTCCCATAAAGCCAAGGTGGTTATTTAAAACCAATTTTGTGTGTGTGTGTTTTTTTGGGGGTTTTTCATTGAATTTCTTGGTATTTGGTTGATTTTGTTATTGATTTTTTTTTTGAATGATCATTGGTTTTTGTTGTTTTTTCATTGATTTTTTTAGTTTTCATTCATTTTCTTGAGTTGCCATTGATTCTTTTGAGTTTTCATTGATGTTTCATTTTTTTTGGGATTTTTCATGAATTTTTAATTATTTCTTTTGATTTTTTTTATTGCTTTTTCATTAATTTTTGTGATATTTCATTGATTTTTCATTGAATTTTTTGGTTTTTTAATAGATTTTTTTATATTTCAATGATTTTCAATGAATTTTCAATGAATTTTCAAAGGGTTTTTAATGATTTTTCAATTACTTTTCAATGATTTTTCAATTACTTTTCAATGATTTTTCAATGACTTTTCAATGATTTTTCAATGACTTTTCAATGACTTTTCAATGACTTTTCAATGATTTCTCAATGATTTTTCAATTTTAATTGATTTTTTTTGCTTTTACATTAATTTTTCACTGATTTTTTTCCCCTTTATATTGATCTTTTTGCCCTTTTTATTGATTTATTTCCCTTTCCATTAATATTTTTGCTTTTCCCATTGACTTTCCATCGATTTTTTATTTTTTTTTTTATACTTTTCCACTCTAAAACCAACTTTCACACTTTCTCCTTACCGATCCATGTTCTATCCAGATATATCGAAACGAAGGACGGTGGAATCGTGAAATAATCTACGAAGGAATACAATTCCAGCATAAACCACAACTTGTCACTGGCGGCTATAAACTAAAACAAAACCACAAAAAAACCAATCAACACCACCACACCACCAATCCAACTTTTCCACAAATACCTACACGTATAAAAAAGTAGATCATAAAAAAAATATTCAAAGCTAAGTCTATTTGTTGAGTCGTATTATCTGACCATTGCTGGCATTTTTCGATGCCCTCGCTAGGAGGAGGCAAAACCAAAAAAAAAAAAAAAAGCACACATTAAAAAAAAAATAAAAACAAGACACTCAGATCCGAAAATATCGAAAGATTTATAGACTAATCTATTCAAGCCTCGCTATCATCTAATAATAAGTGAATGTGCTTTCGCATACTCACCCGTCACCAGTGCTGAATTCCACCGAGCAAATAAGAGAGGGAAAAGCATTTTTTTATTCCAAATTAATTAATTTCATTAATTAATTAATCAATTCTCATCGATCTTGGAATTATTTCGTGCGATTTCGTGCGATTTCATGCATAGATTTCTTATTAATGACGAAAATTAATAAAATAAATACTGACCTGGAAGCATCGATGAAATAGATGACCAGCGATGCAATGCTCAGGGTAAAAACTAAGACCACCTGCGAAATTCATAAATAATTGAATTAATTGAATTAATTACAAACTCGGGTTTTGTGAAGTGCAAAACAAACAAACAAACAAACAGAACGGAGTTTTTTTTTTTTGTTTTTTTTTTTTAATTCATTTATTTTTCTTTCTTTTCGCGTTTGGCAAAATGCCACTTTATTACAAATTACTCTCCACCCATTTCCCAGCGTCGATTTTTATGGGCTGGCAATGTTTCGCACGAATATGCAGGTCCGACGCGGACTGTGTTATTTTTCCATTAAACTCCCATTTTTCCTGTTTGCGCAAATTTAACTGTTTTCAAAGATGGCGTCGAGCGAAATATCGACCGCACAAGCACGCAACACTCACCGAAATAAACAACAAAATAAAAATAAAAAAAAACCAAAAAAAAAACAAACCAAAAAATAAACACCAACAAAAAAAACCCACCAAAAAACACCCCACCATCCCTCACCTCTAAAAAAAAAACCAATTCCCGCACCCAAATCCGTCGCACAACCACCAAAAATGGCCGATCTCGAAAAAATCAATAGGCGACCATCTTTGGCAGATGTCCCGGTCGCCATAGCGACGATCAATCCACGTAAAAATCCGACGAAAACAAGAAATAAAAAACCCAACGAGTGCTCCGCAGCGAAAACAACCCCCGCGCGCTGCCCCATCTCCCCCCAATCATCCGCAACCCCGCTAGAACGAATTGAAAAAAGGCCCCCAACTCACCAGAATCCGTCCCGTGGTGCTCTGTCCAGATATGAGTTCTCCGGCCCAGTCTTTGGCCTCGGTCATGAAACCAATCTCGATGTCGCCGCCTTTTCCATCTCCCGGAACCCCCTTTGCGCCGTCCTGGGGGGCTTTCTTGACGTCGGCCGTCTGAAAGTCGCCCCCACCATCGTTTCGACAGCACAGGAACGCCAGAGCGCGCCATATGAGCACGATAAATAGGCCCGCGAGGAACGTGAAGATGCTCGATAGCAGGAAGCACCACCATTTGCGGTCTTTCAAGCAGTTGTCAACTATCGTGTCGTTTGTTGTTGCGTTTCCTGTAAGGCTCATCGCGCCCTCCTCGGTGTGGACCGTCAAAAAATCGTCCCGTCGAGCGTTCTGGGCGAGGGTGCAGCATCCGGGAGCGACATGGCCTGCCTTTAGGGGCTAGCGTTTTACGTGGTCATGTCGGAACGAGCGATCGACATCATGCGGCAAGTGCCATCCGTATCGAGACCGAGCGAGACCAGACGAGACGCGACGCGACGCGAGGCGAGGCGCCACCCAATGCAGCTGTGCTCGGCAGTTGGCGAGCGAGTTTGCAGTTGCGCTCGCTAGGGCGCGCTCGGCGACGCGGTAATCCTGTCGCAATCAATCGCACGCTGTTTATGGCCTTGTATGGTCTGGTTTAATGCGTGGTTTTTTCGTCCGCACTTCCTCTGAGCGCGTCCCCGTGCTGTCGTTTCGGTTTGATGTTGTTGTTGTTGTGTGCCACAACGACCGGTGTTGGTTTGGTACACAGCGAGCAGATGTGTTTGTGATAAATTGAAAACAGCGGGCGATAATTGGCAAACAAACAAACCGATAAGCGATTTAATGTTCTTAATTTATTCTGCGGGGCTTTGCGGGGAAGTTGTTAGTGGGGGGCGCTGAATATTTGCTAAAAAAATAGAATTTCGGGCAACTTTTTTTATTGAAGGTCAGGGCCGGCCGGCAATAAGCGGGGCCTGAGTTCGATTATGTTGACGTTTTTGGGCACGAAACCAGAAAAGAGCCCAAAAGGTGGCCGAAACGTCACCAAGGAGCACGGTGCGGGGCTTATCCAAGCGCGGGGCTTATCAATTGGGGGTGCAGCGCGTGTGGCTGACAAGGGCCCATGAGGAGGGCCTGTTGACTTCCTGCTAGGTCGCTGAGTTCCCGCAATCAAAGCGCGTTACTAACGTAAATAAATAAATAAATAGAAATACATAACTAAACGCGTTTCTACGCCGTTTCGTGAGGTGATCATTAGGTACATCGCAGCTGCACATCGCTCGACAATTA
Source organism: Strigamia transsilvanica (assembly GCA_034701245.1). Classification (NCBI taxonomy): domain Eukaryota; kingdom Metazoa; phylum Arthropoda; class Chilopoda; order Geophilomorpha; family Linotaeniidae; genus Strigamia; species Strigamia transsilvanica. The sequence continues at coordinate 9,466 of JAQIXU010000424.1, read as the reverse complement.
GTAGTAATTGCTGTAAACGAAACACGTGCGCCGGAAATGGCTTTTCTAATTCGCTACACGTTTTATTGCAGGGTGCGCAAACATGTTGTATACAGAGAAATTTGTTGTTGTGGTGGTTGAAGAAGATGAACCAGAACCGCCATCCATCTTGATCCTAATCCCTTCAGCCTCATCCTCTTGAGTTGTGAAAAAAAGTTTTAAATTGCAAAATTTTTACTTTTGTTCCATTTATTTATAATTGCGAATAAATTATTATTAGTCAAAATGAACCCATCTGCTGGGCAAACACCAACAGGCGGAGTTGCCACACTCAGAAGTGACCCAGCGACAACTGGACAAGGCGGAACCGGAAGTAGGGGCCTACATGGACCCCAGTTCTTCTTGGACAAGCAACGGGAACGATTGCAAGACCGCACACGCTGCTCTAACCAATTACAGTACCACATTTTGTGTGAAATATTGTTACAGTACTGTAAGACAAGTCTGCATTCCAATCTACGAGTTTAGCATTCATTTCCCCTTAAATCTAAATTACTTTGATCCAAAAGGATATTTTTTCTCTATTTTGTTTAACTAGCTGTATTCATAAAGTCATGTTTACATTTTTTTGCGTTTTAAAATTGTGTTTTGGAGCAAACTTTTTGAGTTCCACACTCCATCTGCTGATACAATTCATTAGTAAATTGCTATGTATTAAACATGTTGAAAGAAGCTGACTGCATAAAAGCCATATATTTTATCAAATTATTATAATCTTATTCATTATCATAATGTTGGAATTTTAAAAATCCATATACAAATTGTATGAATAAAACACTAAAATCTGCAATGAAACAAAAATTTAAACACAACCATTAGTGATTTGGCACGAAGCAGGCGCCAGCCGCACCGGAACCGGAAAAGACAACAAAAAAGCACAAAACTTTTATTTTAGCACGAAGCAGGCACCAGCCGCAATCCAAAACCGGAACCGGAAGCCCCTTTGTTCACGCCAACAATCCCCCTCAAAGAAAAACCCCATTTTGATTTTCCCCATCAACCTAACCCAAAAAAAAACCCACATCCAAAATTCAGAGTAATCAATCCCAAAAACCACCGAAATGGACGAAAAATTAAACCAAGATCGCCTGCACGTCGCCTCCATGAACCTAATCGAGATGCGCGAAAACCGAATCCTAACCGACGTGGTCCTCAACTGCAAAGGCGGCCCGATCCACGCGCACCGCTGCGTCCTCATGGCCAGCAACGCCTTCTTCTACAAGCATTTTGTCGACACGAACAAACAACACCAGCCAGGCCCCTTCGCCATCGACTTGTCGCACGTGCCCGTCGACGCCATGGCCACCGTCGTGCGCACGCTCTACGGCGACGCGCCGCACAAATTCCAGAGCGCCGAAGAGATGATGTGCGTGCTGGAGGCCGCGCACCACGTCCAAGACAAAGTCATCACCACCTACTGCATGACGCTCTTCTTAACCCTTCTCACGCTCGACAACTGCATCCAGCTGTGGTACGTGAGCACGCAGCTCCGCCAGACCCGCGCCGAGAACTGCGCCAAGACGTTCATCATCGAGCACCTCCCCGAGCTGCTGCGCGCCGACAAACTGTCGGGCATGTCGGCCAACGAGGTCACGCATTTTGTCAGCTGCGCCTCCGAGCTCATGTGCGTCGGCGACGAACTGCTGCTGCTCGTCGTCGAGTGGGCCAAGAAGAACCGGCACGAGAGCTCCGGCCACGTGACCGCCATCCTCAACAACCTCGACAAGCTCGTCTTCTCCGTCGACTGCATCGTCGATCTGCTCAATAAGGACGATTTCGTGCGCAAGTCGGCCGAACTGACCGCGTACCTCACGTCCGCCAAATCTATCTCGCACACCATCCCGATCGTGCCGTCGGTGAACGACGCGCACACCGTGCACGCCGCCATTCCCGTCGACTGCACCGCGTCCGCCACGACGTGCACGTGCAGCAGCTCGCGGGCGCGCACGCCCAACCACCCGACCCCCCGCACCGCCGCGTCGACGACGGCGTGCAACCGCTCCTCGCCCGGCAAAACACTCGCGCGCGCAACAACGGGGCGCTGCAACTGCGCGCGGGCGGCGATCCACTCGCGCGCGGCGATCCAGGCGAGGGCGGCGATCCAGGCGAGGGCGGCGCGCACCGATTCCAACACGACGAATTCGACGTCTTTGAAGGCGTCGTTTTCGAAGGCGTCGTTCGACCTGGTGCCGTCGCGCGACGTGGAGCACCGCACGGGCACGGGCACGGGCATGCGCATTATCTTCTACAGCCAGCCGAACGGCAAGAATTGCGAAATGACGTGCCAGTCGTACTCGCTGAACGAGCGCGCGTGGGGCAGCGTGCGCAACGTGCGCCTGTCGAGTAACGTGACCAGCAACTGGTACCCGGTGACGGACGTCGGCGGCCAGCAGTTCTATTTTGCGATTTCGCTCAGCAATACGTTCGTGGCATTCAACGAGGAGAGCGGACGCACGTACGTGGGCCCGACGGTCATGTTCCAGAGCCGGGTCGCGGCCGTGTGCGGCGGCACGGCCGTCTACGTGTGGTCGTACGAGGCGATCGCCAAGTTCAACACGCAGTCGTGCGTGTGGACGGCGCTCGCACCCAACCGGAACGTGGCGGCCGGCTGGAGCAATTTGCTGACGACCGACGGTCAGTTGTACTTCCACGCGCCGTTCCCGGCGGTCATCTACAAGTATAACTTCGAGCGCGACGAGTGGGAGTTTGAAAAGTCGTTCCAGGAGAGTTACAACGTCAAGTCGGTCAAGTGCAAGTGCGTGGGTTCGGGCTGCAAGGGGCGCTTGTACTTTATCGTGAACGATAAGCTGTTGGTGTATTACGATACGAGGGGCAAGGAGTGGGTGGAGAAAGGGTTGCCGGATTTTAAGTGCCGGGTGCCGCTGTTGATGAACTGCGACGATTTGTTTATTGTTTTTATTGACAAAAGGTGTAAGAGCAAGTTTTTCCTTTATTATCCGGAAGAGAATCGTTTGGAGTTGATGGCGAGCGATGCGATGGTTGCGAAGAATATGACTCTGATCACGTGTGATTTGGCGTTGGTTAAGGACAAGTGAGGGGTTTTGGGCAGTTGGGTGTTTTTGTTAATTTTATTTGATTGTTCCACGAGTTATAAATGGAAAGAAAAAAAGAGAAAAAAAAGCAAAAGGTCAAAATGGATTTGTCCGATTTTCATAAAAAAAATGTTATTTTTATTATTTAAAAGCAAAACAAACAAACAAAAAAAAAATTATTCTGTACTTGCATTTTTTAAAATCAAAACCAAAGTGTGCTTTTTTTGTACCTAAGAAATAAAAATGTATATTTTTACGTCTAAAACTAGTAGTGTTTTCTAAATGGTGCATTTATTGCCTACAAAGTGCATTTTTGTGTCCAAAAATACAATATTTTCCATTGTAAATCTTTTAAAATCAAATGTCTGCTTTTTTTCAGCTGAGAAAAATCAATATTTTGACTCAAAAGTTCCTTTTTTGGCATACAAATAGATTTGTCCCTCTCTAAACTGTAATTTTTCCTTATTCGATACTGTTAGATTCCCAATTAGTACTTACCGACCCGTGGTTTAACCAGAAACTGTATTCACTTACCTCGGCGCATCCCTGCTAGGTATAATAAATATGGCCGACTAAAAGAGTTATTTGCAACTCCGTGGTTTATACACTTTACTGACCATCTTAATCGGATGTTTATCGAGATCATTTACCTTCTCGCACAAACGTTACCAATTAATAATGCGGGCTAAACACAATATGGTTATGACGTCTTTTATTAATACGTTTACAAGGTATAGTATTACTGCAACTCGGTTTTGTTGGAGGAAACAAGATGGCGTCTTTGGTCACGCGTTGTTTGACTCGCCTTTCGTTCGCATGCTTAATGGCGACCTTCTGTTCTTCTTCTCGGTTCTCTATGGATGCAACTCGTTGAACACTATGAAATGCACCGGATGGAAACTTCTATTCGTGGCCTTCTAGTTGTCTAGGGGGTTTTGAAAGCAGTAAAACCGTTTGGTCTATTGGGAGACCCAATAAGCGCGACACCCGTTTCTCGTACAGAGAAAACTTGCCTTTTGGATACCACACTGCCTGTGCTCATGTCCTCAGTCACTCCTTATGGATTTCGGTAAGGTTTGAAATAAGCTTAAAACAACGTCGATGAACTGGCGTCGATGTAATGAACCCACCCCGTCTCCGCAGCCTCACACAAGCAACACCAACGTGCATGGGTCATCAGAATGCTCAGGTCCTGGAGGATGGCAGAACCGTCACTCCATGGCCCCGAAGATTCATGGAGAGCGGGTGCTAACTATGCCGGTGAGGTTAGGAATCTCTGACCATGTTGCCCATTTCCTGACCACATCTGGTGACGAGGAGCTGTGATGGACTGCATACTGATGAGGGCAGTGACCGCTTGGTAAGCAGATGGTCAATAAATGGTCGTAAAGGGTGAGAATTTTGTATACGATTGCTCAATTTCAACGATAATTTATAAATTTTTGATAATTTCAGAAATTTGCTTATAAATTACAGAAATTTTTTAAAAATTCAGAAAATTAACCTCAAAACTACATCTGTTTACAACGTTTCAAACTAATTAATACCAACAATAAACAAAATCCCACTACCAAACAATACCCACCACCATTACTAAATTGAATCCTACTAATATGCCTCAGAGTGCAGTCGACATCCCTGACTCAAATTTCATGGAATACATAGGCAGTTCATACAAAGGGAAAAGAGATCACCACAGACAGTAATTCAACAAAACTTGCCATGTTCCAAAACCTTAAACTAACACAATTATGTTTTATTGTGTTAGTTTAAGTTAAGTTTAGTTAAACATTTATTTTTAAATTTAAATTCCTCCTGGAAATTCCCAATAAATGACCACAAAAACCAGCAACCATGGCAACCCTAGTAAAAATACTTTTAAAAAAGCATTTCTAAATCACCCACTTGTTCATTAGTCTATTTCCTAGGTTCTCAAACTGGGTGCCGGGGCACCCTGGGGTGCCGCAAGCGTATGCCAGGGGTGCCGCGGCAATAATCAAGAAAAGCAGATACAGGAGCAAACTTTCAGGGTCAAGTGATTTGAGGGTAAAATTAACTAAACTCCCCATAAACATAAAGGAAATAATGAAAAATTTATCCAAACAGTTTCATTCATAGTTTTAAAGACAACTGAGCATTAAATTTGCACTGCATTTTCTTCTTTTTTCGCCCAACAAGGGTGCCGCAGTGAAAAAAGTTTGAGAACCACTGGTCTATTTCACTCCACATACCACCAGCTACAAACTATACTTCCAGATCTCGCTCGTCTCGGCAGGGCCGGATTAAGGGGGATACTTGCCCCGGGCCCCCCGATTATAAGAGGCCCCTGTCAAGAAAAAAAAATTGTAAAAAATTAATTTTTGAATTTTTTTTGTTGTAATTTTGGGCCCCAAGGGCATTTTTACAGACTGGAAACCATTCCCAATGCCTTTTATGGGGTCCAAATCTTAATTTTGAAGAAATTTTTTTTTGGAATTTTTTTGATATTTTATTTTGTTTTTTAAAAGAATTTTTGGGCCCCTAAAAATCAAAGGCCCAATGCGCCAAGGCCTAAATCCAGTCCTGGAGAGGAGGGCAATAACATTTTTGCAAGGGGGCCCATATTTTCCTTAGTAAAAACAAAAATTCATACCCCAGAGGGCCCCCCTTTTGTCTCAAGTGCCCTGGGCCCCCCAAGCCCTTGATCCGGCCCTGCGTCTCGGAATCTCGGTCTCGGCAAAACGAGATTCCATTGCGAGAAAGAATCAAAAACGAGATTGAACGAGATTATAAAAAATCGAAGAAAGCCGTTGAATTTAAAATTTAAATAGATTTCTTTCCCTAAAAAATCTAACGCATTTCTCAAGCGTTTATTTCTCTCTCTCAGATTTGTGCGATAATTGGTAATTGATAAATCAATCAATCAATCAATCAATCAATTAATCAAAAATCTCGTTTTTTTCTCGGTCTCGTATGAGATCTCGTCTCGGAAAACCGAGATTTTCAAACAACCGCGATCCTGGAAGTATAGCTACAAACCCTGTAAATTTGACAGCATAACTTTGCTCCACCCTGCTTACAAACCATTTTTCTTCCGTTTAGCTTTGACGATAATAAAGGGACTTACAACTATCCGACGGGCAGCAGATTTCGTGGGGAATTTAAGGACGGCAAATTTCACGGCAAAGGGATGCTTTATTTGGAAAACGGGACGGAATTTAAAGGAAATTGGTCCGACGGCTGTTACTCGTGTGGAAATATCATTTTTTCCGACGGTTTGCAATGGAAAAGTCACGATTGGATGTACTGCGCGCCGCAAGACCGGCGATTTTATTCGGAAACCGTGAGCGGGTTGAAACCGGCCGGTTGTTCGAAGTTCACGGATAAAGATCCACCGCTGCAGATTCCTGAGGATTGTTACGATACTGGCGACGGGTTCTACGATCCGCAAACCGGCATAATTACGGGCTACAAAGGAAAGTTTCTGCGACACGCTAGTAAGGATTTACACAATTAATATTAGGGTCGTAGCAAGGTCTTGTGTAGGCTCTTAAATTTAAAAAAAAAATGCATTTTGTCCAATTATGTGCTAAAATTCGCTTTTTATGGCAAAGTTGAGTAATTTTTACACAAAAAATGCACTTTTTCGGAGGAAAATTTACATTTTCAGGCCAAAAAATGAGTTTTTATGAACAAAACTGCACTCTTTAGATATTAAAATTCACTTTTGAGGGACAAAAGCAAATAATTCATGTGGAAAAATGAACTTTTGTACAAAATTTGACGTTTTAACACATAAAAATCCATTTTATAGTTGCTGAAATGCTTTTTTTGTGCAAAAATTAACATTTTAAAATAATATACATCCAAAATTTACATTTTCAGCAAAAAAAATGGGTTTTTATAAACAGAATTGTGCAAAACTTAACATTTTTAAAATAATATACATCCACTTAGAGCATAATGCACCTGCAGACACCAAAAATGCCTTGCTACGGCACTGATGAAAAACAAAAACAAGAATAATAATCACAAATTAAAACATTAGATGGCGACGAGCATGCGTGGATCGTTGCTAAATGCCGTAAAGGTTGGGACGAAGTAATTGGCAAGCCGGAGTTTCCTTGAAATCATTTATTTTGTATATTTGAAAACCACTGCACTTTATCTCACCGAAAAACTGAAAATAAAATATGCGCTTTGAAATCAAAATAATTAAACAAATAACCAAGATCACCCAACAGCGCGAATCTGTCAATTCGGTCTACAACTGCGCCACCTACAGCCACTAATTAAAAATATTATCACTTTTTCTCCTAATCTGAAATAAGATTTTTATTTCATTTTCATTACAATATCAATAATTAATTTCTTTTTTAGTTTCCTATGGTGCTCGTAAAAATAAAAATAAAAATAAAAATTACTGACTAGGATCTGTTTCGCTCGTGTTATAAACCAACTACCGGCTGTCAGGCGCAGTTGATTGATTAGTGGGGAAAATGGCGGCATGTCGCCGACTGTGAAGCGAATAGCATTTATTTTGTTCAGTGGATATTTAATACTCACTTGCTACACGGCATACATTCTCATATGCAGCAATTCATCCATTTCGAAGAGAAAAACAGATAAACTCTGGTCATTATCAGGTAAACACGTGAAATTCTCAAAAATGCACCCGAATGATTGATGGCTGCATTTGAAAAAAAGAAAAATAAATAAACAAAATCAAATAAATAAAAATAAATAAAATAAATATAAATAGGTACAGGAGATGACGAATGGAATCCATGGGGAGAAGATTTGGAACGAGAAAAGAAACTTCAAGTATCCAATGCTGATGTCCACAAGATAAAATGGTGGAGTAATAAAACGTTGGACTATGGAAGAATTTCATCCAGAAATAATTCTTCGGAGATAAATGTGGAGATATGGGCGAAATCAGCCATAGGTGATTGAGTTTTTAATGTTTTGGAATTGGTTTGTTGGTTTTATAGTGTTGGAGGTTTTTTTTTTGTAGGTTTGTACTTGTGGGAACACATTTTAGGCGGAAAAGTTGAGAAGAAGATGAACGGTATTTGGAGTTATGGGTTCAAGAAAGTTGATAATATTAAATTCAAGTAAATTAAGTTTGTAGTAAAAATGTCAAGTCAGAGGCGGCGTTAGAGTAGATGCCCATGTCGAAGAAACATTTGGCAAATTTTTGTGAAAATTGTGGGAATTTGCTGAAATTTGCTGAAATTTGGCGGAATTTGTTGAAATTTGGCGAAATTTGTTGAAATTTGTTAAAATTTGTTAGAATTTGTTAAAATTTGTTGAAATTTGTTGAAATTTGGTAAAACTTGTTGAACTTTGAGGCGAAACTTGTTGAAACTTGTTGAAATTTGTTGAAATTTGTTGAAATATGTTGAAATTTGGCCAAATTTGGCTAAATTTGTTGAACTTTGTGGCGAAACTTGGTGAAATATGTTGAAATTTGGCAAAACTTGTCTTGAAATTTGTTGAAATTTGTTGAAATATGTCTAAATATGTCTAAATTTGTCAAAATTTGTCAAAATGTGTCAAAATTTGTCAAAATTTGTCAAAATGTGTCAAAATTTGTCAAAATTTGTTAAAATTGTAGCGAAATTTGTCGCAAACTGTCAAAATTCAATCGAAATTTGTTACAAATTGCCAAAATTCAATCGAAATTTGTCACAAATTGTTAAATTGTGTCAAAATTTGACAAAAATTGTCACAATTGCTCAAAATACCTCAAAATTTCGACAAATGTCACCATTTTTACAGTGGGCCCATTGATCATTTACAGATTTCAGAAAATTTTCGGGGCGTCACTCTGAGGCTGTGGTCTGAATTAAAAAATGCAACCAACTTTCATTCTCCTTTCAAAATTTCTTTATTTTTTGATTCTTAAGGTTCCGCACAGGACCAGGTGTGATTCCCAGCAAAGTGCCAGCATCCGTCCATTACCTTGTTCTGACGTTGAACGGACGAGATGCCGACAAAATTTCTTTCGCTAAAATGTGGCTGGACTTTCTACCGCAACTTCCAAACCTGCGCGGTGTCGCCGTGTTGTTACTGGGCGACGAGCGGTGTCAAAATGATTGGATTCTTCCATACATGTCTGTAAATAAGGGGAGAGTGAATGTCACTTTTCTCGTGTATGATAGTCCGTTAGTGGATCACGATCATTTTTTCCAATGGCCACTCGGTGTTGCTACGTAAGTTGATTATTTAAAGATGGATCGATTGTGAGGTGTTGAATGAATTTCGACAAAATTTGCGAAATTTTTGATGAATTTCGACAAAATTTGCCAAATGTTTATGAATTTCGACAAAATTTGCCAAATTTTTAATGAATTTCGACATAATTTGCGAATTTTTTGATGAATTTCGAC
>JAQIXU010000423.1:0-35291 GCA_034701245.1 Strigamia transsilvanica | reverse complement strand
CCGAATTCAGAAGATATTCAAAATCTTAGAAAACTATTCCGTGGTAGCAGGGCGAGAAGCCTGCTGTTCTACTACACAAACAAACTCACCTTTACTTCTACTCAATTCCACCGCCAGTGGAGTTGCTCATGCTCATCATTCACTTGACCATGAAATGAAGACTCATTAGTGTGTGCGAGCAAACTTCGGAAGAAAGCTAAAAGCTACAGTCTGCACTGTATCGAATTAAGGTGTATCCACACATCAACGCAAAGAAATAAAAGCAAGAGAAAAGAACAGAAAATATGAAGAAAAACTAGCCCTAAACCAACAGTGCGCATGACTGGCGTCAGTAAAGAGAAAATGAAAAGAAGAGAGGATTTGCGCTTTCCTTTTTTTGCACGCTTTTCGGAAAGATGAGAGAGTGGGGGAAGTGAGATCGTGTGTGTGTATGTTGGAGATTTCTGGTGGCCAGGTGATAGAGCCACACCCTTCCGAAAAGAAGAAATCGCAATGGAGAAGAAGGCGAAGCAGGAACAATCAATGTGATAACCCCATGTCACGCTTCAAGAGTTACATTGTAAGCAGTTACCAAGAGTGAGGATGGAAAAAGTTTACAGCAAATAAGTTTTGTTTAAAAAAAAAAAAAAAAGAAAAATAAAGAAAAAATAAAGAGATAAAGAAAAGAAATATTGGTGGCAGTTTGGTCTGACAATGTAGTTTCTCTACTCAAGTGAATTAATCAATCGAGTTATTGATTTCCTCGTTCCAGAAATGATATCAAGCGTCAGACAAACTGCCTATTGTGAATCTTCGAGGAGGTTTTTATTACTTTTTATTTTTTATTTTTTATTTTTTAGAGTGTTACAAGCTCTGCATTTGATTGTATGTTTGTGTTTATGTTTACATATTGTACTGCGAGTTTGCGGTTCAATTCCCACTGGTGGATTTCTTGAATCTAGACTGAGAATAGCGCAATGTCAATTGCGATGATTGGCTTAGATTGGAAAGCGAATTAATTATTTTCATTGTCAGGATAGTTTTCTATTGTTTCTGTGCTGAATGCATCGATTAGAGAACCACAAACCAAACTATCTAATTGTTGGAATTGTACATAACGAAGTTTCACTTGTACCTTCTTTTTTTAATGTTATGGAACAGAGGTTCCCAATCTTTTTAAGATGGTGTACCTGTTAGTAGAGTACAATATGGTGACGTACCAGTAAGTCAAACATCAAGAATCCAAAAAAAATTATTTTTCCAAAAAATATCAAAATTTTCCACAAATAAAACCAAAATTCCATTCAAAAAATTAAAAATTTCCCCCAAAAAATTAAAAACTTTAGTGAAATATCAAAATTCCCTTCAAAAATCACAAAATAAAACACCAAAAATCCAAAAAATAGTAAAAATCTCCTCAAAAAAATCAAATTCTTCCATAAAATATCAATAACGCGTACCGGTACCAGTGGCGCGTACCACAGGTTGGGAACCCCTGTTATGGAACATTATTAAGACCTCCTCCCCCTTCGTAACAACCGATAACAAAATTTAAAACCCCCTCCCCTAAAGCCCTATGTAAATTAAAGTTGACCCCTTAAAGAAAAATAATCCAGATTGCGTGCTTCATCCCTCAGCAACACTTATAGATTTTTCTTTAACAAATTAAAATTTATATCTGAAGCCTAAATTAAAGCGTTTCTAACAACTGTTAGCGGTCAATTTTAAAACTGTTTATTGATCGCCACGATTAAATTCTAAATTGTGCCATAATTACACACGATCAAAAATTAATAGCTTATCAATAATACAATCACGTTTCAAAGAAATATCGTAATTGTTTATCTTTCAATACATTTAAATGAGCTTGATTTAAACAATTTAATTTACGTAGGGAAAAAAAAATTTAAAAACAAAGAAAACTAATTGAAATGGCACCTAGTGACAACACAATGAAACTAGGTGTAGACAGCGATTAAAGTGCGATAAACCCGAACCTGATATGCCATCATTAGTTTCGGTGGTGAATAAAATATCAATTAAAACTGGGATATCCCAATTAGCCAACAAACTAAAATAAACCCAAACATCAATCATAAAACTCCTATCACAAGCAAACATTTACGCAACCAAAACAACACACTTCACTTCCAGAATTATTTTCACGTCGAACTACTTCCATTCTACGTCTTGCTTTCCACCGGATGGTATAATTAAACCAACGATTTCAACAATCGTGACGCAGCAACCCAAGAAACAATAGATGCGTTCAATCTTGAGAAGACAAATCGACTTATTCTGAACAGGATATGACGTTTTTTCGTAAAATCGCTGAGAAAACCTAAAAGAATTCAAAGAAGTAAAAGAAAGTTAATCTTTTTTTATTCACTTCTTTGACTTCTAGAAGTTACTTCTCTTCTGTACAACCTTCTGTGTTAATCCTTTCCCAGAATGTAAAGGGTACATAAGATACTGCTGTATCCTATTTTTATGTTATGTGGTCTCAGCCAATAGGAGGAGAGCTACACTTATACTGAAACAAACTTTAGACACTCCCAATAAGTGTGTTCAATCAAAATTCAATTCTTTCAGTCACTGCTTTAAGTAGTTTAAGGAGAAGTCAATTTGTCGTTTCAAGATTGAATGCACCTAGTGACACTTAAAGGAGTTCTATGTTGTGGCACAGGCACTACTGTGACCCTTAAAGTAGTTCTACGCAGGGCCGTTTTAAGACCTTCGTAAGCCCTAGGCACTTTTATTTCTTGTTTATCTTATTTTGGATTTTTCATTCAATTTTTACTGTCTATGTATTAATTTTTTACTTCCCAAAACCATGTACTACAATCGCATCTTTGCATTGAAAGCATGGCTTAAAAGCGACAATGTTTTTGACCACGATTGTACAACAGACACAATCGCACACAAAAGACATAATTTAATTTATAAATACTTGACCAGGAGCAAAGAACACTTGTGGCAAATAGTTTCATTCTGGAAACCTCCAAACCAACTTTGTTTTGACCAAATTCAATATCCGTTCGAACAATTTGACTGCCCGCTGCATTATTGATCACCTGACCAAAAGGAGGCTGTCAAAGGCACAAACATTCGTTTTGACCTCATCCGATGGCTAAAGCCGATTGTGCTGACACGTCTTTTCACCTGGAACAACTTCTACTATTAAAAATTATGTGTGCTGACCCAATCATAATTGCTCAGTGGAACCCCCGTCCCATTCCCATTGCACTCTCCCTCTCTCTTTAATTCCTATTATTCCCTTTCCTTTCCTTTTCTTCACAAGATTGAGCACGCACAAAACTGATTGGACAGTTTCATCTTCCTTCACTCCAATTGGTGGTTTAGATATAAAGATTTGCTTTAGCGCTCAATTCCTTTTTTTAAAACTTTTACACTTTGAAATATTGATTGAGCAAATTCCTATTTAGAAAAGACTTACAAAGATGGCGGTTGCTGGCTTGTCTCGTTCGTACAATTCATGAATAGCGAGCAATTGGTGCAAGACTTTTATTCACGAGTAGATGGAACCAAGATAAAATATTGAAAAGCTCCAATATCGACCTGGTTTGTGTTCATACCAAAAATTGATTGGATAAATAAATAAAAATTAATATTGCATCACCCCACGCATTAAATAATAATACAAATAATAAATCATTGCGTAGGATTTTATTCGGGTTTCCAATACGGAAATTTATCTTGTAATCTTTAATATTTTCAGTCAGAAATTTTAAAAATACATAGAACAACTCGTCAGTTGGCTTATCCGCCCAATTAATAATCCAAAAAATGTATGCAGATTTATACGCTTTTGATTATTTAATGTGTTTATTAACTGCTTAAAGCAGAACGTGCATGAAAACCCGACTTCACATGTAGAAAACCGACACTTTACACAAAATTGCGCAAAGTGTCGTGTTTTTTTGCTATTTACAAACCAAAAATTCATGCAGTATTCATTCAGTGGTTTGTTACGCCTGGTTTTAGTTTTCACAACCAAATTCAAAATGACTGCCAATTAAGTTCGTGATATCCCGTTTTGTCAAATTTTAATCCGGGATTAAATTGTCAAGGTCCCATTTCACCAAAAATAAATAAATCGATAAACCGAATGATCGATATTTCGATTTATTTTGTTTGCACTTTTTAGCCCCAAAACTGGTTAGGTTCGCAAAGGGTCAAGAAGTCAAATGTGTAAACGTGCAATGGGCATACATCCAGAAGTTTCAATTGTTACAATACTTGCACATGAAGCAACCACCACCACAAAACGAGAGTAAAACACAGAATTGCATTGACACGTGCTCCATGAAACCGAAACAATTTCAATTGCCATTTCCTCATAAAACCCAAAACCAAAACTACAAAAGTGAAATCACCAAAAACCACATAAACAGAAACTTTGATCGCACATAGACAATCGAGCGTTACCTAGCGTTAAAACCCCCGAAATAAAAAATTCCTCGCGACATTTATTGTGCAAAACGTTTGAGCCAATTCAAGTCTCGTTGTACTCACACCCCAACCATTATACCACTAAAGCCATTACGAATACTAGCAGCCTTTAATGTAATCCAAAAGAGCAGGAACGATGTATAAATTACGCATTCTTAACTCGTCACTGTTACAATATTGGTTTAAATTATCTCGTACCACATTCTCTTTTCATGTTCCATTCCGCTACCAATTTCCGCTTTTGCATCGCAAATTAGCCAATGCTACTATCACACAAGTCCCTTCCCCGCTACGACGAATCCTCGTTGCTCCGACCCGTTTTCGTAGCGGGGTTTAAGACAGCTGTGACAAGTTCATTAGACGAGTTGTTTATACGCAAAGTGCAGAATACTGCTTCTTGAATATGCATCGGAGAAAACTGGTTATAAAAAGTTACAAAAAAAACCTGACGACTCGTCAAAAAACAAACGACCATTCTCTCTCGGGAGAAATGTCTCGTTGCATAAAAATTCCGCCTTTTCCCTCTTCCTTGTCATCATCCTCATCTCCTCCCATACTTAGGCTCAAACATCCCACGAGACGATGATACCGATCACTCTTTCTCTCTTCTCCGCCGAGCACGCCTTCATTATACCAAACCGGTGATAAAAAAACGATTTAAACGATTTCTGATTTAAGAAATGATTAATCCCTTTACTTAATGCAATTTACGTGTTCATTACTAATCGCACGATGAATGCAATTGACTATCGTCAGTTTCTGCATTTTTGGGAGGTTCGGCTTTCCCTCGGTCCCGCACAAACGAGACAAAACAAAATTGCAATCGAAGTTTCCGGTCATCTTCAGGGGTTTCCATGGAAACCACTGAAAATGACCGGAAACGGTTGAAAGGCCTATGGAATTTAGAGAAAACAGGGCGTATTGTATTTGGCATTAACAATCAAACTACAGTTCACGCACGGTATCTTGATGCCACATTCATCCTGCGCTTTGATTGGTAGAACACCCGTCCGGCAAACGAGGAATCTGGGTTCCTCAGAGTTCCTTGGAGGTCGAGCCGTTTCGTGTTTTGCAACCAATAGTTTGGTAGAAAATTGTGCTACCTTAGGCAGGTTATAGACCATTGAATTACAGTTACTGACAAGTGGTTTATGAAACCAAGTTCGAAATGGTCGGGTTAAACTTCCAATTGTTGTAATGCTTACAGGAGAAGCACCCACCATTAAAAAGAGAGTGAAAGCAGACTTGAGTTGAAAGAAGTGGGCGTAATTCATTGTGTGAAGATAGAGAAATTTTAATTACCATTCACTTGTAAAACCCAGAAACGAAATAATCTCACCAACTTTCGTAGATAGGTTTTACTAGTCACCTTCATAAAGCAATTTAGACTAAACAGCATTTTAACTTTCCCGTAGCCAGATCAGAAAGATTATAGAACTAGCACAATAACTGTAATTCTCTATTTCCTGAAAATTAATTAAGGCGATTAACTTTCATGTTCTTTTAAATACAAATACTTTTTCAATAATTTAATATTCATAACATAAAACACCATTAAAGGGAGCATCATACAACGTTTTGCCACATTTTAGCACTAGTGGCATATTGAAAAGAGAAAGCGCATTCATAAAGTCAGTTAAACTGGTTTAAATTTAACGTGTAAAATCTTACTTTTAGACTGGTTTAAAAAATGTAAACAAGTTTAAATGACTTTATGAATGCGCCTACTGTTAAAACAGAGACAGAGAAGACCGATCATGGCTAGCAAAGATTAAACAACGCATTTAAACTGCTTGTCTCAATATAACTCGAAAAATGGCTACCAATTTAGTCCGGTTTCAGTCACACGACATTTAAACACTTCCAGTTAAACATGACTTTATGATGCACCTACCATTTACAAGTATAGAAACACCAAAAACCATATAAACAGAAACTTTAAATGCACCATTTACTCACCACTTTAAAATTTTAAACTGCGATTTCTACAAAAAAGTGTTCTGGTACATTTTATTTGATTACTCAACTCATCAAGTGCCTTGTTTCAAAGTCTTCGTTAACTTGTTCTGAAGTTTCCACATTGAGTAACTCAATTTTCTCTTCAGTTTTCTAACTAAGGAGAAACTATTACAAGAAGGCTGGCTCTCAGTTGTGTTATGAGATCAATAAATAATACAATAAAATTCAATTCAATTGCTTAGCACTAAATCTACAAAAATATACCGCAGACTGTGTAAACAACATTAATGCAACGTGTAGACAAGTTGTTGGTGTTATACAATCAGAAAAGATTTTTTCCCACTAGTTTTTCCAAGAAGCAAATTTGAATTGAAATTGAATGGTAATTTAGGCAGTTTAAGTCACATCTCCTTTAGTTTCACATTAGATAAATATTTCAGCTTAACAAGTGTTTGTAACGGGAATCCAGATAACTAATTTGCACTTCATTTCGTTAAGTAGTTTCTTAATGTTAAAAAGATAGCATGTAATGACGTCATAATTTATCACATTTCCAGTTACAACTTTAGAAATTTCTCACTGCAGTCGATTTCTTGCTACTCACAAGTTAAATTTTAAAATGCACGAGTTCAAAACGCACATTTTGAGATTTCTGAATCCCCAAGGAAGCGATTATGTAATCCTATCGGAAATACAGTACGCATCGATTTATAAGAACTACGGTATATTAATAGCAGCTATCTTGTAACCGTTTGGTCTGACAATGAGATTGCACAAACCATTTAATTACTCTAAATCCTCATTTAATTCCCAGTGTTCTCTAAGGAACGCTGTAGCTGACGCCACAGCCACAAGCACAACACGAAACAAGCGCCACAATTTAGATTTAATCCCCCGCACCTGAACTGGAACACGCGATTGAACGTTGTACGCTCTAATATTTGCGAAAATCCAACTAAAATGTCGCACTTGTTCCGTGTCACCCTTGTGGCTGTCTCGCCAGTTACATGCCTCCTCCTGTAATTGCCAGGCAATTATTAGGTTGTGGAAACAATTCCCCAGTCACTTGATTTCCGGATGGGATTTACTGAAAACCCGGATATTAACAAAGACTCCTTTAGTGAACAAAACACCTGTGTGCCACGCGAATACAGTACAAAGTTGTTCAACGCACTGCTTGCTCCACCCGGGCGTAGCGGCGGCCCTGGCAGCTAGTGTGTGATTTATATCTGCGCTTGTTGCATCTAGCCAATAGAGACACTTCATAACCTACCATTAAAATTGAAATTAAACGTCGCTATCACAAACGTGAGTTGGCAAGAATTTAAATGATTCTGATTTTCTTCACGCAAGCAGCTCTCCTGCACTGCATTTGAACTTCAACATCGAGTGTCTGAGCAATGCATTTAATGTGAACTTAAGTGTTACTGTAAAACCATCTATCTTAATGTGCTCTCTTTCCTTCGTGATAAAACTAAGATGATCTACAAACAATTAATCAAACCATAGGCCTTTCAATCAAACGATCATCTTCAGTGGTCAAATTTGACCATTAAGGTCATAACACCACTTCCAGTTTGCTCTGGTACATTTAGAGCTCCGACTTGATGTCCACTATTGCACATTTTGCACAAATGCCATGAATGATATTTTAAATTATCAGAAAAATTTTGGAAGAACTTTAAAGAAAACAGCAAAAACATCAGCGAAGGGGTGGATGTTGCAACATTTTATAAAGATTTGTAGCAGCCGCTTTTTTATTGGTCACTTACTTCAGATTTAAAGAGATTTGAAACTAGGCAACAAAAGCAACCGCAATTGATTACATTAACTCATGATGAGGGTACTGACATTAATGGATTTATCCACTCCTAAAACCCGAAGATCCGAATTTAAGTTGCGAAATCGCAACACTTGCGCAATTTGAAAGTTCTTTGATCACCATAACTAATTTCTTCTTTCTTTTTTTACAAAAAAAAAAATCTTTTATTTTAGTATTCGGGTCAGAAGACGAGGAACGACTAGTAAGGGACTTATTTCGTGGGTACAACAAACTCATACGTCCAGTACAGAATATGTCTGAAACTGTTAACGTGGAATTCGGATTGTCATTCATCCAGCTCATCAATGTGGTAAGTGCACTTCCCCTTTGATTTATTTCCTCGACCAATTAAAGTGAGAAAAGTTTGGACAAATTTAAATAGTTGCTTCAAAACTTTGGCAAGAACATGGTGGGTCACAAATTTTGTAGCCGAAGAGATTCATTGCCAACAGTTGCACGTGCCGCATAATGAAACCGCCAGAAAGGGCAAACTAGCGACTTTTCTTATGCCAACGGTCTCGCGCCAAGTCTCGTCCAATTAGTACACGCCATTTTTCATGACCCGACTCTAGTGCACTTCGCATTATGCAATTATCCGCTATCCAAAGATTCGCTAGAGAATGATGTCTTAATTTTCGAGGGAACTCGTAATTATGTATAAAATGATGGCTGCTTCAAACTCTGACAATTTAACACCTCGAAAGTGTTCTTCTCTTCGCCAATTAAAAGCCCTATTTGATAAACAACAATGTGTAGAATGTCAGCCTGAACTTGGAATAATGCATCCAAGATGTTATCTGCCACATTTCAAAGCAGGAAGTGACGTTATTTTGACAAAATGTCATCTTTTGAAAGCCATTTTGTGCAAAACGTGAACTTTCCGGGGTCTTTTGAATGGTAATTCACAATAAATAACTTTGTGAGCCTACTATCAAACTTAATGGCGCCACTTCCTTTCCAGTGGTCATGTCTGCAGTCAGCGATGGCTGAAACTTTAACGTATGTTGCATTACGTAGTACAAAGATTTGACAAGCCATAAGTAACATCATTTATTTGTTATTCGTACAATTAATATTTTGCCTCATATCGTAGCAAAATTTATCACTTCTGGTTGAAACAGCACAAATTGCTGCAAGCCTGCAGCCAACTACCGTAAACATAACCGAACTGAAGTGTGAATGAAGGATACATTCCTTAAATTGTCGCCATTGCTGCAGACAGAAATATGACTGCAGATCGCAGTGCTACCAAAATACTGGTATCTCATGTATTTCCAGTTTCATGCCAATGTTGTGACGTCAGACAACCGTCTGCAACCGTCTGGAATGTACCTACAGTACATTGACCAACGTTGTTAATCCAACTTGTTTCAAGAAAATTTCTAAAGTAAAATTCATTCGCTTCAGCAAATTTTTGCTGAGAGCAAACAAAATTAACACTGCCAGGTCCTTTGGCAGCTCGATCCATAACTTCACCAAATTTATTGCGGCATCGGTCTGGCCACAGCAGAAGATATTAAATTCCTGCTTTTTGATACGCTTGGTAAGCCTAGCGAAAAACCTTTGACCATCAAACGTGCCAACTAATTAGCTCGGCCCCCTTCTCTTCTGGCATCTGTATGCAAACCTGTCGCATTACTAGGTAAACATTAAGCTAAAAATACCCTAAACGAATGTTAAGTTTAATGTAAATAAGTGACTTTCACCACCGCTTAAGGATTTGATACTTAAAGAAAAAATATTTTGTGATTGGGCAACACATCGGCAATTTTAACGCCATTAAATGGAGGTGGGAGCGCAATAAACAGCAAATCTAATTGCTTCTCTTATTAAAACTTTTAACCACTCCCACTACAAGAATGGCGTAGCATATCATCACTATCACTATTCATGCATGTTGCATGGTCAGGCACGCATAGCAAACTTCTTGCTACATGAGTGGAAATTGCTTAACTTTCAAAGTTAGCAAGTGATTTTAATGGGATCATTTCCCATTTATGAATCACCCATAAAAAGTGCGTTCAAAAATGAGTCGCTTAACAGTCAATAAACTAAGTGCCGAATTCTTTTTGCAATTGGAAATAACATGTCCACCACCATAAATCAAGTGTGTAAGTGGAAAAGCTGGATGGGAAGTCGGTTCGCCATCTTGTGCAGGCCTATGCATCAAAATTAAGTAGGGTGGCAGAATACTAAACTAATTAACACAGAATTGCACGATCTAAGCCCACCTGCTTGGAGTGCAGCGAAGACGCATAACAATCTACGACCTCCATGTAATGCATGTTAGTTAATTCCAAATACAACAACTATTGTTCTTATTGTATTGAAACAAGCACGGGTAGACGGGAAAGAATATCAGTCCAGGAGATTATTTTTATCTTATACAACCTGTAGTTAAAATTTGCTACTTTGATCATAAAACTGAGCCATCGGTCCATGGAGAATTTCCCAAATGCCGATAAGTCGATGTGACTCCACATTTTCGTATCGCAGCTGAAACTAGTCAATTTCCCATCCTTCTTTTTTACGCTCTTGATAATATACTTAAGTGACTTCATATTTCCCTTAACGGTAAAAGATGGTCAGAGGCACTTGCCAAACGTCAGTGTGACCACTTCTGCAGATCCATGTTGATGCTCGACATCAGTCCTATTGGAACTTGTGGCCTTCTGGATAATTGCAAATTTAAATTGCGACTGAAAGCAGACTGAAAGCAGACATTACGTAATAAATGGATGGGTCCTTTTTTCGGTTTCTAAGATATTCTCTGAACGAGCTGCCAAGTTTGTCTTAAACTTTCTAAAAACCGCATAATCATTTCAAGTAGCATAGCGCCAATAGAAAATTCCAGGGGTTGGATCAACTGGCCATGCTCGGTTGTTTTGTCCTTCAATACAGATGTGTAGAGTTCTGCCACCTAGTGATATTTAATCTAAGCAAGACACTACAAATTGCATGATGTAATTATAATATACTTTTACTTCGGGCCTCGAAATGGAAAATTTCACGAACCGGAACACCACTTCAAATTTCCCAAAAAAAAAAACATACGTTGAACAGCATTTTCCGGTTTGCTCCGGTACATTGAAAGTCCTGTTTTACTTTACTTTATAAGAAAAAAGAAGTGGAGAAACCTGAATCCTTTTGGCCAGCACAATCCCACAATGTGGAACAAAGTGCACTGATTTCAGGGTGCAGTATAATGCTCACTAATTTTCAGCTGATTCACACTAATTCCATTTAGCCTCTCTTTAACGGCTTGTGATTGGTCCACTTTCCAGTCCACCACAAGCAACTGTGTCAAAATAGACACATTTTCCTACTAACCCAATTGGATGTTTTTCAAATCAACTTATGCAGTTTCAACTTTTCTTGTCCTGTGGCGTGTTTATTTATGTTTTGAACAAACTCTTCTCACTTAACAAATGTTTGACTCCAGCTTCTGAGATGAATCTAAAGTAAGCTCCTAGGCCACCTCCCAAGCTCCTCTTCCTTTGCTTGAATCAATAAAAGCACCAGATAGCTGAGCCTGTCTTTTTCCTTCTCCTATTACAGGATGAAAAGAACCAGATAATGAAATCCAATGTTTGGCTTAGGCTGGTGAGTAAACTTTTTTCTTCGTCTTCTTTTCTTCCCTCCTACAACGCCTGTCCACATATCTTTACATCTACAATTGTCTCATTCAATTTGGTCATAATTGAACTCAATAAACTCTGAAAGAGTCAAGACCTTCCAACATTCTCAGCGTAATGCGATTTTTCTAAAGTGTGTAAATCTCAAATAAATTACTGCTCTTGAACTCGTGTAACATGAAGAAGAAAAAAGTCTATGGCTTTGTTTACTTTATAAATATAGAAAGAAAGAAAGAATTACTCTCTAAAGCAGTGGTTCTTGACCTTTTCAGCGCCCAGCAACCCTTAGATTCTCAAAATATTTTCTCGCACACCTGCCTTGGGAAAATGTGTTCAGTTTTTACATACCATAAACAATGAGATTTGTACAATTGTTATTGTTTTAACGCAAACTATGTATTATTTAATAGGTGCATTTGAAGTTTCTGTTTATGAGGAATACAAAAACACGCCTAACTGTGAATGTGTTTATTTTTGGGTGCAGATGGCGATTAAATGTTCAATCATTTCGATCAATTAACGAATTATGGCTCACTTGTTTGAGTACAATTACGCCTTTATGACGCATTATGATGTTTTCAAAGTTTGACCTCTCGATCTATCTCTCTTGGCAGCCATTTCGAATTTGGTTGTAAAAACCAAAACATGATATAAACCACTTCAAAAGCCACTCCAGTGTGGTCCAGTGTGGTTTTTCATTTTGCGGTTTGTGATGCTTGTTTATGGCTGTCTTTGGTGTTCACTCTGTGTATAGAAACACCGAAAATGGTAAAAACAGAAACTTTGAATGAACTTAATAGTTTTGTTTTAAAAAAAAAAAACCTGATGATAACAGATGTACTGCTCTAATGTAACACTACAAGTGCGTACTTCGAATAGTATTTGTAGCACGATCCCTCGTTCCCCCTAAAAGGGTCATCTAGCATCCCCCTGGTTAATTACCACTACTTTTATGTGTTAAAGCACTACAACAAAACTCACTTCAAATCCAATTCAATAAAATTTAAAAGATAAATTAAAAATATAGCTGGCTAATCAGTCGTTTGTATTTATATTTGCATTTCAACTTACCATGTTCCTGACCCTAGTGTTGAGTGTTGGGTCATACAAGAAGCGGTCTGTGAACTGATTCTCTTGAATACCCAAATTGGATACATGACAAAAAAAAACAGTCGAAGATATGTGGCAGATGTTCTAGCCATAGAATTGATTGCATAAATAGACAAGAATAAGAACCAACTGGGATTCCCAATCAAGATACGTTCTAAGCAGTACTTAGATGAGTGACTAGCTGGAAATATTAGTTGCTTCTCATTCTTGCCTCTTTCAAAGCAGTAGGCACATTCATAAAGTGATTAAAACTTCTTTAAATTTTCTAAACCAGTCTAAATGTAAGATTTTACATGTTAAATTTGACGTTTAGACTGGTTTAAATGACTTTATGAATGCGGCTACTGTTTCTATAACAAGATCATCTGCCACCCACCTTTACGTGGGTTTACTGGACTTGCACGAACTGGCACGTAGGGTCATTGCCATGTTAAATAAATAAATAAATAAATGAATAAATAAATAAATAAATAAATAAATAAATATGCAGGTAAGCAACATGGTGAGTCAGCTCAGAGTTCTTTGCTTGATAAAATCAAAAACTCCATTACAGCAAACTATTTTTGCAACTTTTGATGTGCCGCTTTCGCATCACAATAATGGGATTGGACATAATGTATTAAAAAAGGTCATGTTGACCAACGCACAATAACAAAGAGAAAAAAAAACACATTCTTGTTTTGTTTGAAGTTTCTTAAAAACGACCGAAGCGACGCCCTGGTGCGAACCAGCCCGACTACACTCCAGCTTACAACTTTTAATATTAAAAATTAAATTACAAGAGCGTGTGGTACTTTTGTTTTTAATTTTAAACTAGAATGGCCACTATACTAGGAGCTATTAAATGGCTGTCGTTAAAGCCGAGCTCATGTAAGCCATAAACCAGATTGTAGTTAGAATTTTCTTCCACTTCAATTATTTAATGCAGCATATTGAACTTATGTTGCCCAAAAATCCATTCAACATCCCCCTTTTTCCTTCCCAACTCCTAAGTCAAAATAGTTGTGTGGTTTTTACATTTGTTTTTCCGCGCAGGTGGATCCTTACTATCACTTTTTCCCTTCATTTCCCTTCGCACTTCCTTTGGGGATTTGATTAATGCTCATTGGCTTAAGTTGCACAGCAAAATTTCGACGGGCCAATGATTCTAACTACATCAAATACCAGCAGTTAAATCTGCCATCACTTGGCCTTTTCCTCAAGCTTCCTCCCTTGAAAAGAAATTAACTTTTCATCCAATTTCACACACACCAAAAACTACTCTAAAACAAATTAATTTCTAAAGATGTTTTCCCCCTTTTTTCCAACACATTATTACGCAATTAACATTCCTCAAACGTAGACAAGCAGATAATCACACCCAAACAAAAAATTTAAGCAAAAAATTTTCCTCGGCTCAAATTTCGGATTTCTTCAACGGGCAAATTCACAAATTCAATATTTTCATAGAAAATATCAAACATGATGAATGCAATGGTGCATAATAGCCATTGCCGACGGGTTTTCAAATTGGAGTCCAAGGGGAGAGAGGTCAGTCGGTTATCACAACCTGTACAGAGAGCGAATTTGTTGGCTCTAGAATGAGAGTTGTAAAATAATAATTTCTGATAATGCACTTTTCAAACCGTCAACACAAAGCAAACCGTCTTTTCTCTTTTATTCTTTCGACATTTACCTTTCACTATCCGACATGAGATCTCTGACACGTGAATTTGTGACCAAATAAATTGCAATCCTGCAACCCAGTGTTATTTAAAAGTAACTACGATCGCAAGTGTTAGTCAACCCAAGATGTGATTTGTTGCTGCACCACAATTCAATCGCACGCACACAGACGGGCTCCCCTAAACATGCGTCAGGCCCACGATTACACATCAAACTACGTTTCACTGCCGTGGCGATTAATGTTTTCTTTGAATTCCAAAACTACATTTCTTTACGAGTTATTTTATTATTATACAAATTCAGTTTGGTCATTTGGGCGCCGCAGAAATTATTCAAAAACTACCCAAACACGTGTTTAGCTCAATTTTACAACTTGCAGTTAAACTAGGGTTTCTGCTTTTGGGCACTTTCAAATGTCCCAAGACTCGGAACACACGATAGAAAATTCCCGGAAACTTAAAAATCATGGAAAAAATTACATTACATTTGTACAAAATAGAAACGAGCTAATTACTTTTTATTGCATCTAAATATTTAATATGCCCGCATATGTCCTGTTTTCCCTTGATGAGGCAAACGCAACTCACGACTCGCAAATCACTATCAAAAAGAAAATGTGTCTAATACAGCTTAAAGAATCGGCAAAAAAATCGGAAAACACAAACACAAGACGATAATTCGATATAAAACGATATTAGCAATATCGAATTATCGTCTTTTGTTTGTTTTTTTGATTTCCCTGCCGATTTTTTTACGTCTATCAAGCGCATTTTCTTTCGTCAGATATTTCCCATCACTCGAGACCTAGAAAATGTGACAATTTCCCGGAACAGAATCCCTAAGTTACAAATGAAAATTGGATAATTTTGTTATTTGAAGATTGATTTGACAACGTAAAACTCGTATTTTTCTGATCCTGTGTGTAAAAAATGTACTAAATTTTGGACATTACGTTTCCTGTTGTTGTAATGACCCTTAACGAGAAGATGCGAATTGTATTCAAATCGAAATTTATATAAATTCCATTAAATCACATCCAAGATAGAGCCAATGCAAATTCCATATTGATTTGACAGAATAATAACATTGAACTATATTGCAAGTTAATTGCCCATTCCATTCCCTTCCGTAGTCGAATTACCCCATTTTTTTTTTCTCTCTCGAAAAGTCTCGCTTAATTAAACACCGAAATTCAAATAGCAAAGTATAGAGTGGCTAGAAAACTATGTGAAAGATTATCCATTGGAGTTCAAAGTTAATGAGCCGTTGCAACTACAAAGGCTTCTGTACACGCTGCACTTTACAACCTTCACCGACTCATCCAAAAAGTAAATTATCCAACACTTTTAACACATTTAACTTCGGTGTCACCACTCCCAGGCGTCATTGTTAATTCCTCCCTCGCTACATGCCTGCAATTAGTCCGACATAGAAAGGTTCAAAGTAGTTAACAAATCACCAATACTTTCGGCGACATCCAAAAATCCCACGGCGACCTGTCTTTTTCCTTGAGCTTTAATTACTCAAAACTTCACATGCTTTTATTTCCCCAAGGTGTGGCTGGACTATCAGCTGCAGTGGGATCACAACGACTATGGTGGAATTCAAGTGCTCCGTCTACCACCTGACAAAGTATGGAAACCGGACATAGTACTTTTTAACAAGTAAGTTTGGGAGACATCGGGAAAGCAATTGAACAAAACTTAAGTGTTTAAACACACTTTTCGAATGCAGCTATTTAAACTGGTCTAAAATTTACAATTTTACATGTTAAATTTTACATTTAGACTGGTTTAAATGACTGTATAATTGCGTCTAGTGTTTACGTATTGAGACCACGCGTGAACAGAACGTGCGCCTAGCCCAGGGGTCGGCAAACATTTTTTGAAAAGGGTCAAATAGTAAATATTTTAGGCTCTGCGGGTTTTATTCTCAACTCCTCAACTTGGCCGTTCTTGGCTCCCGAGCCGTACAAAAAAAGGTGGTGGGCCGGATTCGGCCCCCGAGTCGGAGTTTGTCGACCCCTGGTCTAGCCGATCAAGAAGCTTCATACACCATGGCGAATGGCGAGTCAGCGAAAAATGGTTCTGAATGGCTACACTCAGCCAGCTCGTTTTTGCATCATTTTTATTAGCATTGCTTCTACAGTTCGCGCCCGGTATCTTGACGCTAAATTCAAACTGCGCAAACGATTTTCTAATTCCAGGCCAAATTTGGCCTAATATTAGGCCTAAAAATGCAAAAAAGTGTAAATAAACACCAATATACCAGTAATTTATAACATGGTTCTAAAATATCGTCGTTTTCTTTCATTTGTTTAGCATTATTTGGCCGAATATTAAGCTTAATCCTGCTAAATATGAACTGGAATTAGAAAATCGTCTGCGCATCAAGATACCGGGCGCAAAGTGTCGTGTGAACACTAGCTTTTTTGTGTTTTTGTTTTTTGAACACCACAAAACAAAAATACAAACACCTTTTTATGATTGGCTAGACTGAATACAAAATCCTGATTAATAAAACTAAAAAATTAAAGCCAAACATGAAGGTTGCACGTCTCCTCTTACGGCTGTTAAGGGCTCGCTCTCTGTGGTTTGCTTGGAGCATCTGAATAGTCCACCGAGGACATGCGATTCCATTCGCACTCTGGATGGCCGATTAATTGCATAGAGATTCAGCGTAAGTAGGTGCATTAAAGCGTTTGTTTGTGGTCTTTGCAGTGCTGACGGCAACTACGAAGTCCGTTACAAATCAAACGTGCTCATCTACCCCACCGGAATGATCCTGTGGGTGCCACCAGCCATCTACCAGAGTTCGTGCACGATAGACGTCACTTACTTCCCCTTCGACCAACAGCGGTGCGTGATGAAATTCGGCTCGTGGACCTTCAACGGCGACCAGGTGTCGCTGGCGCTGTATGGAAACAAAAACTTTGTCGACCTGTCGGACTACTGGAAAAGTGGTACCTGGGACATAATCGAGGTACCTGCCTTCCTCAACGTTAACGTTGACCCGCCCGAGACGGACATCACATTCTACATCACGATGCGGCGTAAGACGCTCTTCTACACGGTGAACTTGATCCTGCCCACCGTCCTCATTTCGTTCCTCTGCGTCCTCGTCTTCTATTTGCCAGCGGAAGCCGGCGAGAAAGTGACGCTGGGCATCTCCATTCTGCTCTCCCTCGTAGTGTTTCTCTTGTTAGTGTCGAAAATTTTGCCGCCCACGTCGCTCGTGCTGCCTCTCATAGCCAAGTACCTTCTCTTCACGTTCATCATGAACACCGTCTCCATCTTGGTCACTGTAGTCATTATCAATTTGAATTTCCGCAGCCCACGCACGCACCGCATGCCCAAATGGATTCACGCGATCTTCCTCAAATTTCTTCCCATCATTCTCTTTATGAAGCGGCCCAAGAAAACGCGTCTCAGGTGGATGCTCGACATGCCGGGCATCGGCGTGCCCCACCACGGAGGCACTTCCGGTTACAGCTCGCCGCAGATACGTCACTGCAACATGAAAGGTCGCACCGAGCTCATGGAACTCATGCAACGTTCCGAAATGCATCATCCCAACTGCAAAATTGCAAGAAAACCCTCGACCGAAAGGGATCTGCCACGAAAGGACAGCGAAACGTCCGAATCTATCTACATGACGGCCGATGCTTACAAGGCGACACAAGCTGTCGAGTTTATAGCCGAGCACTTGCGTAATGAAGATGAATACACCCAGGTAAGATAACTCTTCCCACATGCTCGAAAAGGAAATTGCAAATGCAAATATACCTCCCCCCTCCTCCTGCTTCGCGTGCACCCCAACCAGCTACTTCGAAAAACAAACACTTCAAACAATTTTTTTAAATTTATTTCTCTGTCTTCATATCGATTTTTCCTCATCTCATTATTTATTTTCTTTTCGTTTCGAATCAGCTTTTCTGATTAAAACCAGCTTTATTGTGAGTAAAGGTGCGTTTAAATTGGTCAAGCGAATACTTAGCCTAAGAGTATTTGAAATAAGTGAAATAAATGAAATAAATGGCTTGTATAGTATTATTACCATGAAGCTACGAATTATGGCGTGGTCCGTGTAGTGGCCTGAGCTCATTTAAGCCGCTCGAGGGTCACCTGCAATTTGTAATAAATGCCGGGTCCAATTAAGCGCCGGAGATCGTACACAACAACTATTTATGTACAAAAATGCCTATTTCAGGTACTAAAGTGCCTATTTCAGTCACTAAAATGCCTATTTTATCGACTAAAATGCCTATTTTATCGACTAAAATGCCTATTTCAGGTACCAAAAAGCCTATTTCAGGTACTAAAATGCCTTTTTTAGGTCCAATAAACGCCTGGGAGGTCAAACTGAAAAAAGATTAAATGTCCGGGTGTTTATTCGGAGCTCCACAGTACTGCTGGTTAAGATAAAAAATCATAAAAACTAAACAAGCCAACTTCAGGGCAAAATATGACAGAAAAAGGGCAAATCCAGAAGCTAAAAGAACCAATTTGAACACATCTTCTATTACTCCAAAAATTTTATTTTTATTTTTTAAAACTGACTGTGACACAAAATTTAAGAACACAAATCGAAAAGAAAATACATTTCTGTAGGTACATTCATAACGTCACTTAAACTTGTTTACATTTTTTAAACCAGTCTAAATGTCAAATTTAACACGTAAAATCTTACATTCAGTCTGGTTTAAAATTTTCAAACAGATTTAAATGACTTTATGAATGAATGCGCCTTGTGTATTATTTGGTTTGTTGTTTGTTTCGGGGCCGAAATACCGTGCGCGGCATGTGGAAATGGACAACATGTGGACACGACGAAATGACATTTGTTGGTAATTGTTTCGTGGAATCCAGACGGCAATTTCCTCGCTCCAAACGCGATGCGCAGCGTTCCGTTGTTTAAAACAATACATTTACAACGCCCAAAATGAAAATCCCACGCGAACATAACGCATCGCAAACAAAATCCGCCGCCGTCATTTCTTTTTACCGTTCAACGTCTAATTGGTAACGAGATTAACGCTCAGTGCACTTGGTTAATCAAGATGACCAAAGTGTAATCATTCTGCAGAACATTTAATTATTTCGTTAAATTGATTCGAAACAAGCATTTTTAATTCAAAGAGCCAATTCAATCAGATTAATAAGAATAACTGAATTAAATTCCGAAGGTTTTAATTAACACGGATTTAAAACGGTGCAGCGTGCCAGTTTACTCTTAACTTATTTATCAAAAATGCCCCCTCAACCTGATTGATACGATTAGCATAAATTAGAGACTTGTTTTCATTATTTCTGATCATTTCCGGCCGACGGGGATAAAAATTTCGCCATCTTATCCAAATTACGGCGAATTCCTTTTGACATTTTGCAAATAATTTTTCGAATTTTCCTCAACTCAAAGTCAGATGTTGGTCCATAACTCAATTTCCTTAACTCAATTAGTCCATTTGAAATAATCCCCCCTTAACCTGCACCGAATTAAGCGCAATACTTTCAAATTAAACGTCAATTAATAAACTAATCCAGTTGAAAAGAGTAAATTAAACGATTTTCAAAAAAGTCCTTGAGCTGGAAGTAAAATGGCGATCGTGTAAAGAGGATGGGGGAAAGTCAGAGTGCATTTGCCAATTTCTTTTTACATATTCCATTCCGAGCTCGAGCAATAAGTGTGTATTGGCTTTCAGGTTCGCGAAGACTGGAAGTACGTTGCCATGGTGATAGACCGCTTACAACTGTACTTATTTTTCGCCGTTACCGCAGCTGGTACCATAGCAATCCTTATGCACGCCCCACACATATTTGAATACGTAGATCAGGACAAAATTATGGAACTGTATAAAACTGCTTGAGACAAGGAGACAATTCTTATATCAAAACTAAAACGATTTTTGTTCCCTTCGGATATCCACAAAAATGTCACGTTACCGGAAGTTGTGCCCATGGAAATTGTGTGCAAGTGCAGACCGTGTGACGAGTTGGATATCAACTCTCATTCCACTCTCGCAATGAGAATTTGTGGTCACGTCAAGTGGCATCAAATAAACTTCGAAAATCTTGTTTTTGTAGACGGGTTTTTGGAGAAAAGGAAAAAAAAAACCAAAATAAAATAAAAAAATTAAAAAAAAAAAAAACAATGACATTATTAATAAAAATGAAAAATAAAAAAAACCCATGTTTCTACAGTGTTCAACCCCAAAAAAAAAAAAAATTCAAAATTTCATTAAAAAGCGTGTAGTGTACGTGTGAACAACTCTGTTCCCCATGATGCTCTGATTTTATAGTTTCTATTTGTTTCTGTATAAAAAAAAATACGATTTGAACAACAAGTCTCCCCATCTTTATAAGAAAATTAATACCAAGGGGGGAATTTTATGAAATAGAAAAAAGAAGAAGAAAAAAATAATAATAATAATAACCAAAAGAAAAAAAAAATTAATTAAAAAAATTACCCAAAAAAATTTTTTCCATGGGCTCTAGATATTAATTGAAAAATTAAAAATTAACTGGTGAATATATTAAGGAAATATATTCAAGATTGTAGAGCATTAATGTAGTCTGATATAATTTGAGCATAGCAATAATCTGCATCTAGTCACATTTGCCCATGTATTTCTCTAAATAGCTTCACCACAAATCCCTTCCCTATTTTTTATTTTTCTTTTCAATTCAAATTAATTTTGTGATAATAACCACAAAAAAAAAAAATTAATTAATTACTCAATTAATAATTTTGAAATATTTTTATTTATTCATTTATAATTTTTAATTTTTTTTATATTTTAAAAATATACCAATTTAAAGGAAATTGATTTCTCCTTAGGTGAAATTTATTTTGATTTCGAAATTTCAAAATAAAAAATTTCTTCAGAGCAAACCGTGTACAAAAAAAAAATATAATTGTTCTTTTTTTTGTAAAATATTAAGGATATTTGATTAAACTTTATATTTGAAATTTCTATTATTTTTTATTATTATTACCCATTATTAGTTATTCAGTTAATTGTAATTTAGAAATTTTCCATTTTTGTTCAAATAACTGCCTCTATACACAAAAGTATACACACGCTTCCAAGAGTGTAAAACAAGAAAAATTGTGGCGGGCGAATGGTGGCTCAAAGTGACAAATTAAAATGAATAAACAAATAAAAGCATCACCACCTTTTTTGAAAAAAAAAAAAACGAATGTTTCCAACATTTAAGCTCAATTCATACATGACGTACGATATATACTGTTTTTTACATTTATTCCGTCCTTTTTTTAAGTTCTCTTTTTTGTGTATATATGAAGGAAAAAAAATTGTAACTTAGCTTGATTTCTAAATATATTAAAATTCCCAAACCTTAAAAAAATTTCTTAAAAAAAAAAATTAATTACTTGTTTTGTTGCAATTGGATAATTGCAAAAACTGCAGGATTTGATCACACCACACAGGAATAATTTTGCAATTTTCACTTTCTTTAATCTCTTGAACTGAACGAACACAAATCCAATATATAGAGGCCAACCCATTACCAAACCAGCTTAAGCGAAAACTCGATTACAGTGATTTTCGTACCACAGACATTTACGTTAAATTGTAGGCCTCCGAAACCCGCTTAAGGAGACGTAATCGTACATTGTCACTAGGCACATTCAATAAAGAATCAACACAACACGAGAATTAGCATTACGTGTTAATGCAAGATGGCATTTGAATGTAACTGATGCTACAAGATATCACAAACACTGACCACAAGTCGGGGCTAGAACTGGAAAATTCCACAAACCAAAAAATCACTTCAAAATTTAAAAAATAAAAACTTCTACAATTACAAAATCACAAGAAAAAGATTATCATGACCAAAAATCACCAGTTAACAAGACCCTCCAATGGTTACTGTTTTTATTGAGACAGGAGGTCAAAACGGGATACTCCTGTACTGCAGTTTCTATTCCAGACTCAAGAAGCTTACCATCGTTGTGGTAATTCCCATAATGGGTTCAAATGCAGTATCCTTTACAATGCGGGTCTAAAATGACCGAAACGACTGAATTCAATATCTAAATTGAACAAAATGAGTGAAATAAATGTCTAAACTGATTAAGAACACTAAAATAAATGTTTAAATTGACCAAACCAATTGAATTCAATATCTAAATTGTGCCAATGGAATGCGGGTGCTCTATCCGAGCTTTTACGATAATCCAAAATTATATTTAACAAAATAATATTATTATTGAAGATGCTTCGTATTGGAAATTAATATACACACACAAAATGTTTTCAAATAATCGCTTAATCATTACAGCTTTCCTTGAAACACACGGTACATGAAAGAAATAGACAATTAAATTCCACACGACTCACCTTGCAGCCTAAAGTAATAAAAGTTTAATTAAAAATTAAGCCTGAATAAAAACCCATATTAATTTTTGTAAATATCACAATCTTTTTTTAAAAAATCCCATTATCAAGGTTAAATTTGTATTAATTCAAATTCATCATGAGAATAAAATTAATTTTCATCAGCCAACCAAAATGAAAATTTGCTCAACATCTCCTAAGGACACATCTACTAAATTAAATACATTAATAGCTTAACTTCACTTAAATGCTAAAATAACTATTTGTCCTGCACATCGCTCGACACGGAGAATGAATCGTACAAGTTCAAATTGCAAAATTTCCTTTCTTTCTTATAAAAAAAAAAATGTAATTTTGTCAACTGAATTGTTTTTACCCTAAAAACCTTGTGCCCACAACACCATTCCACTGAAGCATGCAAAACTACCGCCAAGGGTAGATACAAACCAAATTCTTTTTGGCTCCAATGCGCCCAGAATCACGCAATTGGTTCAGAGTCTGAATAAATTTCTTTACCCAAAATTCATTGTTTAAATTTAAAAATTGAACTGTGATCCGAGCGCATTTCAATTGTAAATCCAAGATAAGTAATAACAAGTGGCATTTAGCGGTTGTTAAGCATGTTACATGATAGAATTCTAATTATAACTTCGCTAGAAGCACCGGGTTTGTGTTGGCCACTGAGGTTTAGATTAACAAACTTCAAAGGTCAACGAGAATGTGTATTTTTCAGAGAGGAAATTCGAACGTACAACCTCCTTTCAGAAGGCAAATAGTCATTAGGAGCACGGTTTGCTTCAGCATCTTTGAAGTTCAACTGAAACAACATTACTTTGGAAAAGGTTCAAAGTCCTCCCACGGCATGCTGCCTGCTGTCACAAGAATCTACTGCACAACCCAATTACTAACTCCGTTACAAAAAAAAATCCACTGAAACAAACAACTTTTCAAAATCCCCTCCTCTTAAGGTAAGTTCACACTTGTGTTCACACTGCACGCAATGGCAAAACAAGCTGACCTTGGCCTGCAAAAATGACGACGGTTCACTTTAGCTACGCCGTTTTGTCGAATGGTACGGTATGTCGACGCACAGTGTCGATATACCGTACCATTCGATAAAACAGCGTCGATAAAATGTGCTGAGAAAGTCGGTAAATTTTTATTTTTAGTGTAATTAGCTGAAATTATATGGTATGACTCTAAAAAGAAAATAAGACTTCCGTTCAGCATGACAGTGGGAGATGTACACATGGGCTAATTGGGCGTGAGCCCAAGGCCCCGCTCGTAAGAAGGCCAAAATTTGTGAAAGACTTTCCAAGAGTAGACAAAAAAATATCTTCAACTAGTGCAGAAGAAATTAAGAAATTAAATTAAATCAGTAGCAAACCAAGGGAGGGTTTTGGGTGCATATGCAACCCCCCTTGATTGTTGCGTTGTTGCATTGTTGCTTTGGCAAGGGAAAATATGGGAGCTCTGTATAGAGGCTCACATTGCATTCCCACCAGAATGCAGCATCTATCAATGCACCGGTCTACCGTATGTTTTCTTGCAGTGCCAATACACCACAGACCTCTTCACATTTTACGCACTTTCCCTCGCATTCCGTTTGGTTTGTTGGTGTGGAAATAATTCCATCAGCTTAATTCCAATAGAAAAATAGACCGGTCAATACACGTCAAAACTTTAATTCCATCAGAAGGAGTAAAGATTAATTTTGTAGTGAGAACACATGTGTGAACCTACAGTATCTTTACGGACCCATAAAGTTAAATCTTGGCCGATAAGTTGGTAAAATCACCTCATTGTCCTCGACTTTTAGCGACTCACCATATCACAAATTGCTGTTCTTTTATCATTTTAACAAACTGGATACGAAGGAATTGTAAATCATGCCTCGACCCTTGACCCAAATTTGTCTAAAAATCTACTCAGCCAACTATTTCATGTCAAACGTTAACTTGAATATTCTTTCAGAACGAATCAGCAAACTCCTTTTGGTAAACTCAGCCCATGGCATACAGATGTGCAGGTTTCATTTTTTAAACTAATTAAATATATAATAACAAGATGTGTCACTTTGCCCAGATGCTAGAGGTCAGTAACCAATATGAGTAGTTGCTTCGTTTAGAAAATTGAGTATTGTGTTACTGATTTCCCTAATGCAGTCGTATCAAGCTAGCTTCACATCAGCAGTAAGAGTTAATGCAAGAACAAACTACAAAGTAAAGTAGTCATGACAACAAAAAGCAAGTGAGCAAGTTACAACAAATGAATTTTTTAAAATAGATCTCCATCAAATAAAATACACCGTAATTGGCTGGTAGCTTTTTCTTGCTGCGACTAGTACGAATTTAAACATGTGTAAGCTGATTTAAAATATATTATTACATTTGCGGTGGGCTGCCGGTGCTTTCATTATCACCATTTTGGTTACTCGACCTCCAGACATCAGCTCTATTAATAGTTAATGCATATGAAGCAATTCTAGTTGGTGTCTTGTTCACATTTATACCATTTTCTGCACAACCAGCCCATTTTTAAAAACTGTAGTGCCTGCTAAATTCAAACTGCGCATCCTATTCTTCACAGATGATTTCCTGATTCCAGTCCTTATTTAGTAACAATATTTCATTAACAAGCCGTAAATTTGAATTTGTCATCAAGATACTGGGCGCATACTGTAGTCACATGCAAGTTGGGTTGTTGGGACCTTTAGCAGAGCTAGAGTATTGGGTACTTCGCGATATACAGTCGCTGTTTTCATCCTCCATGGGTCCCTTAAGTTCATGGGCTCGTGTCAACCGCACGCACTGCACCCCCGATTGCTACGCCACTGAGTTTAAGTGTGAACTAGGCATAAGAGCCGTGTGGTTCACAGCTGTGGTAAATCATTCCTGACCGCCACAAATCATGTTAAACTAATGCCAAAAACATTTTTCACAATGGATGCAAACAATTTCACATCAACGAGCATCACATTTTAATACATGCGGAAATAAAACAATCTTTCAACACGACAGGTCAATTTGATCTCATCAGAAACACGAGAGTAAAATTCACAACAATCATCAGCATTCACTTCACACACTCTTTTAAATTACAACTTCCCATCCCCCTCTGCGCCCAAATCCCACACCCAGTAACATGTTATGGGCTGGATATACGGATTAGATGGCGGTTGTAAACACAATTCAGCCGTGGCAATATTCGATACCATTCTAGACTGAACAAAAACGGATTATTTGTAACCGTTATGACATAGATCAAGTTATCAAGATTGATTATCCAGTTGAAGAGAGCAAGTCATTAACACTTGCTTACCAAATTGATGGGGCCAAACATCAACACTGTAATAACCACTGTACGAGAAGTATAATAAATAAAAATTTGATGTTTTTATTTTTCATGTTATTTTATAGCTGCGTTTATTGTAATCCTAAGTTACTACTTCCAGTCGATGATAATTGAGTTGTAGCATAGGGAAGCAGATTGGTCAAAAGGTTATCCAACAATTATCTTGCATCAAATGATTATGATCTATAACTGGCAAGTTGAAATGTCACAACCTGGCATTAATTTTTCCAACTGCCTCCTACATACTGAACACAAAACAGCAGTTGAGCAGCTCTGCCATAACAACCTAACTTAAACTATTACTGCAGAAGTGTTCGCATTACGTTTTTATTACCGTAAACCCGTGTTATCTTGCCATCGAACGCAGTCTCCAGTGGATTTACAGTGTGTTGGTCAAACACTCAGACCAAGACCACAGCCAAATACCAACAGCTCAAATTGGCCAACAAGAATTTGCATAAGTTATTTAAGTTTTAAATTTATGAATATGACGTTTTTTGTTATATTTTACTTGAGCTAGATGTTGGCTTCCTTATTTACTTCCCAGAATTTCTGGACTGCTTTTCCGGTCATGCTAAGACTCTCTCCAGACTGTTTCTAATACAAGAACAACTGCCAACTGGGTTTTCTGTAGTTTTCCAAGCTTTTAGTTCAAATACTCTGGACAAGGTTTGATCCTTAAAAAAGTAGTCTCACAGATCACGGCTTGCATGGCCTAAATCCCCACAAAAATACACTCAACCCTCGCTTTACGGCCTAGATAGGTTCCGGAAAAGTTGGCTGTAAAGCGAAATGCTGTATAACGAATCAGGGGCAATTCCCCTTGATTCTTTATGGAATTTCCCAATTTTTGGCCGTATATTGAAAATATTAGGCCGTAAATAAAAATTTAGCGATATTGGCACAAGGCCGTTATGGCGAAAAGCCGTATATAGGGAGCCATATAACGAGGTAGGAGTGTACTTATACTTGCTAGGTTGCTTCCCCGATATTACCAGCCAAGAGCAGAGATTTGAATTACGGTATTTCATTTTTAGAAGGTTCAATAAATCATTTAAACAAACTTTAAGTATTTGCTGCACCTATTTGAATGCACCAATTACTCGCCCTAATCATTTTTTTTTATATCATTTAACATTGCAATATTGAACAAACATACAAGGCCAATCAGATGGGACCAAGTTGCAATCAGTGTATGGTTGAATAACTCAAGTCCCAATTTATTGCTTTTTTACATCTCCAATCAATTGCTGCCCTAGCAAATATTTCTGTCTATTTCCTTTGATCCCGCACTTAAATTAAAAAGAAAATTCCCCCAGAAAGTTACTTTTCACTGCAGACAAGCCAGATTGGCATTGTAATTTACATTTTGTATAACTCAGCTTTAAACAAATGATATAAATTTTCTTTTTAATATTCTAATACTTTCATATCACTTTAAATCACGAGATTAGACTAGCACTACAGATTGTATTTCAAAGTTAAGTGAACAGTTATTTTACCATTTATTATTAAAAATTCATTAGAAAAATTACTGCTATATTTAAAGCACTGGCGCCATCCTAACACGGGGTCTTACTCCTGAAAGTGTAATGTCACCCGACTCAAAGTTCCAGGTCATACGCCTCTCGCCCCAAGATTTATTGTATCATACAATGATAAAACTGCTAGCTATTAATAAGAAACTTGAGAAAAATGGTCAAAAAAAGAGTTACCACATATGAAAATAGCCATAAAAATTTAACACTAGTCCCCGATTAGACTTTTTAAATGACTATGCGCATTTAATTAATTTTTGCCTAAATTGTCGTCTCAAAACAAATTTTTAGTGAAATGCCTCGTTTTTGACCCATTTAAACTCGTTTAAACAAACTTTTGAACGAAAATCTCGTTCAAAAGCTCGTATAAACGTTTTTGAATGCGCCTAGTGATATTCCTAAACTCCCTGTCTTTCGTGTCGTGTTAATTGAAACACGATTTAATTCGTGTTTTAGACGAAACGACACAGGTTTCAGGTTTGACACAACAGTTGGTCGATTGGTCCGTGCTGAGACACCATTATTTCAAAACTACAACACTTTATTATATCATATTAAGCTCTAATTGTTATCTAAAATGAAATCAGCTGCGCTGGATCAAATTTTTATAGCCATAAAAAAATAAAACATTTAAGTGACGATGAAAACAAAACAAGGGTAAAACTGACAATATACTAGAACGATGTTTTGGAATACAACTACTGTAGTGTTTTAACTTGTATATTTCCTAATTCCCACATGTTGTTGCCTTTTACGGAAATAATAAATAAATAAATAAATAAATAAATAAATAAATAAATAATGAACCGTTTAAAGGAATGGTCCGGCTCATTTTGAATTATTTGTATTTGTATTTTGTATTCATATATTCCTTATAATAAATAACAAATAAATAAAATTTTAATTATGTCCAAAAATTTAAAAATTGCATGAAAAACCACTTTTTTGCTAAGCAGTCATGTGGCTGGAATGTGCATCGTTTATTTGACACGGAGCCTCACAGGCGCCCAATGAGAATAAAGCAGTGCTTTAGAGTAGGAGACATATCGCAAAATAGAAGAGCACATGTTTCCAAAATGCAACTTGTCTCTATCAGCAGATGCTGTTCTTTTTCCTGGACTCCACCCCCAGAAAAGACAGAAAGTCTTAAGCATACGGAAGCCAAACTATCCCTTTAAACAACACATTTAAACTGCTTGTTTAGTCTGTTTTCAGTCGGTGGGCATGCGCACAACATTTAAACAACATTTAAACAACAAAACACGTTTTAAAACCTGACTTTATGAATGCGCCTACTAAATTCGATTGATTTAAATCTCCAAAAGTGCAGAAAATTCAAAATCCGCACAACTAAAGCCAAAAAAAAATCCTTCTATTCTTCTTGAGTTGAGAACTCAAGAATAAAGAGAAAAAAAAAGAAAAAAAAGAAATATTTCTTTAAAAAAAATAAGCAAACATGTTGGAAGCCAAATTTTGACAAATGAAATTCACAGCCAAAGAAATAGAAGGTGCATGAAACGCATCGAAACGAAAACTCGCAAAGCAAAACTCCAGCTGCCATGTTTGTATGGATGGGCGAGCCATTCATAAATCAACCTTTCAGCTCATGACGCCTCCTTATTTGCTCAAAGCCGCTTTCTGACACGTGCAGCGGACAGGTAATAAGACCCTTAACTTAAAGCCATTGCTTTTTGCTCCGACTAACTGCACTTTCAACAATGTAATCATTTTAATTTCTCAACAACTTTTCGAATTTCTTTCCGTTTAAAGCGCGCCAAAGCTCTTTATTTCCTTTCCATGCGCCATTATCAGCACTAGCAATGGGCCATCAGCAGACACGCTGGCCACTATCGTTGCGGTTTCTCGCTTTACGATCAAAGAAACAATCTCTGATACCTGTTTATACATATTTTCCAGCTCCTCTTCTACCACCACGCAAATTACATTAATTTTATCCTTCTCCGGATTACCTCGTTCGCTCAATCATCGTTTCGCTCAGAATTACTTCATTTTAAATTCGAATGTTTACCTTTTATGGCATGTCGGCGGTCGGTCGGTCGGTCGGTCGGTCCGTCGTCTCCGACTCGTGCACTCGTCGAGGTGAATAAATAAAAAATTTAAAAACTTCGCTTAATGCGATTTCTTTTTTCCTTTCAAATGTCAATGGGTGCTTGCTTTGAATCAACCAACTTGCAGGCTTCGAATTTCTGAATTAAATTTTAAATTTTGAAATAAAATATATAAGAAAATAAATAAATTTACTAGTACCAACTACGAATCGCCATTTTTCTTTCCGTCGACGCATCCGTTGTTTATTTAACTTACGGTTCGTCGTCCTGAAATTATAAATTTTAAATAAATTATAGATCGTTTAATACACGATTGAAAACAAAAGAAATAAAAAGATCACCGGTAAGCCATTTTGAATATCACGTGACTCAATGGCTACCGGAAGTGAAGTCAATCAACTGCACGAACACAAAAAACAGTGCCAAAACAATTTCCACATACATAGACGATTTAATCACGCAAAAACAATCATTCCCACTAAATAAAACATCGACTTAACTCCAAACCATTAATAACCCTTACGAGCACAACTTTACACCTGGTGGTAAAACGCGTAATCAACCAAAGCGCCGTTGTTTATAATGTTTAGTTACTCTTGACATCATAAAAAGCTTAAAAACTTGAAAAATACGAAAATAAACTAAACTACCTCAACAATTTCTTTTATTTTCATCCATAAAAACTTTTATGTTGACTACAAATTGGCAAGGGAAGCGCCATGCAGATAACGAGGAGGTGTGGCACACACTATTTCATTTCTTTTTTAGCCAAACATTTTTTCCCCTTTTCTCTACCTTTTCCTCAAGACAACGCGAGTAGTGGGTGGAGATGGCACGACAGGTTTGTTTGCTCACTCCGTAAAAACACAATGCAATCTGCGCCTGCATGCTCTAAAGCAGTGACGCTCGAGCCAGTTAACTAATCGACCCTGGCTGGCAATCTTATTACACTGGAGAAACTCTCCTGCATCTCTTGCACCAAATTTTCGCTTGGAATATCATCATTCATGAATAATTTGTTTGTTTATGTTTTAATTTAAGACTAGATTTCTTTTTTAAACCATCATCGCATCCCAGCGTCCGTAAACCACAAAACCAGTCATCCTGTAGGGGCATCCAGAATATGTTCAATTTTTGGTTCAATTTTTGGTTCAATTTTTGGGTCAATTTTTCACATCCAAAAATGGAATATTATTGGTAAAAAATTGGATGTTTGTGGTCAAAAGTAATTGTTTCGGTCCTAAAAATGAATTTTTGTTGGGAAAAAATGAATTTTTAGTGGGAAAAATGAATTTTTAGTGGGAAAAATGAATTTTTGGTGAAAAAAAATAAATTTTTTATTGGGAAAAATGAAATTTTGTTGAAAAAATAAATTTTTAGTGGCAAAAATGAATTTTTGTTGGAAAAAATGGATTTTTGGTGAAAAAAATGAATTTTTCGTGAAAAAAATGAATGTTTGGTGAAAAAAATGAATGTTTGGCGAAAAAAAATAAATTTTAGGTGAAAAGAATAAATTTTTAATCTTACAAATGAAATTTTTCTGTTAAGGCCATGACCCCACCCTGAATACCCTAACCTCCTGTACGCCCTTTCATCAATTTCCCCATCATTTCCCCATCATTTCCTCTTCATTTATAGATATGGCGCATTGCAGAAACCCAAAAAAAAAAAAGAAAAAAATGGCCCCTGTCCACCTCCTCGCGAGACTCGACTCTCAACACGGTGTGGGATTTCGTTCTCATGGAACTTGTGTTTTATCACCTAACATGAATTGCAACACCCAGTGTTTGTCAACGATGCCACTACCAATGGCCAATTCCCAACGGAGGTCACACACCTAAGTCTATCTTAACATGCAACTACCGTTCCCTTCCATCTTTCCTCTTGTGCTACTCCTTCTATATTTTTTTTTATCTCTTCCTTATCTCTCTTCTCTCTGCTGTCTCCTTATCCTGGTCGACGAAAAACGTGCGTCTCTTGGCACCCATTTGTTCGGACGCAGTGCCAGCACGCCGTGATTGGCATAAACAAGGCTCGTCCGCCACGTCACCATCGAAAGGTCATCGAATCGGTTAAATAAGGTCGAAAACGAAGCAAAAGAGGAAACGATACTGGCCGTGCACACGTGCCGAATGCATCTAAGCAGGGGTGTTGTTGGCAACGGTTTGTTTGTCTCATCAGTGAACAAATCGTTCATTTGCTACCATTTTCACCTTTTCGGTTACTCGAGTGCTTCTGCTATCTTTGGCTCTTTTTCAGGATCTAATAAATTTACTTGGTCGTTGTGTGCTTTGCCA
The DNA here is from genome assembly GCA_034701245.1 of Strigamia transsilvanica. Lineage (NCBI taxonomy): Eukaryota > Metazoa > Arthropoda > Chilopoda > Geophilomorpha > Linotaeniidae > Strigamia > Strigamia transsilvanica. Next base: position 3,028 of record JAQIXU010000423.1, on the reverse strand, counting down.
GCAGAATGTGGAATGTCATTTCTGCAGTATTAACTGCAAATCCTCCAGTTTTTTGTCATACTATTTTTGGAAATAGAAGAAAGGAAGGACGAAGGAAGGAAAGAAGAAAGACAATCTCTTGACAAGAGATGGTAACTTAATTCAAGGTACTGTATTGTTTTTTATTTTTTAAATTTAATTTTTGATTGGATTGTAAAACTAGACCATTCGGGAGCTAAATCCCTTGTTCTGGGTGAAAAAAGGCATGTGTTACGTATGAAATGCCCAGTTTGCGTCTAAATCAAACTTTTTAGGTGCAAAAAGGCATGTTAAAGGCATTTTTACGTACATTATGTCCATTTTGCGCTTAAATCGCAGGTTTTAGGTGACATAATGCATCTAAATTGCATATTTTATGTACAAAACAGTCATTTTACATGATAATTCATTTCTAGGATGCCAAAAAAGCATGTAAATCACACTTTTTAGGTGCAAAAAGGCATGTTAAAGGCATTTTAGGCACATTATTCCCATTTTGCATCTAAATTGCATGTTTTATGTACAAAACAGTCGTTTTACGTGAAAATTCAATTCTAGAATGCAAAACTCCATGTGAATCACACTTTTTAGGTGCAATAATGCATCTAAATTGCTCAATTTGGTTACAAAATGCACGCACTTTTTGGGCGCGATAGTGCCCCTTAAAGTGCTGCTTTACAGCAGTCCCAGATGTAAGTAAAGGACTTAACAATCTCGTGGTGTAAGGCGTGCATCCGGGGACAACTTTAAACCTAATTACACCCTTTTTAGAGCTTACAATGTTATAAACATTTTAACTTTTTTTTAATGGCTCAGAAATTATCTTACCTGCAACATCTCGTGTCATTTGTGTATCGCCTCACTAATTGCAGATAATTGCACGCTCTTCGCCTTTTCCTTTATTTCGAATTCCAGCCAATCACTCGCTCCAGCTTCAAATTTATCTCGGAAACAAAAGCAATTCGTCTATAAATTTTTTAATCATCAAATTTCTTCACGTCAACTCCGAGACATCTTCATTTATCACAAGATTCTGCAACAAAAAAAAATAACAAATACAAAATTTTTTTTTCTTCCATTTTTTCCAATACTTTTTCCCAATACTTCAATACGTCAATATTTCAAAAAAAAAAAAATTAAAAAAAAAAAAAAACTTAATTCAATTTTCCACCAAAAGAAAATTAAATCAATAAAATTTTTTTTATAATTTTTTTTATTTTGATATCATTTCATCTTTAAGCCTAGTTTTTTCGCTAAGCTTTCGAGCCATTTATGCCCTGTGCTGTGCATCTCATTTGAAAACAGTCGTCACGAACCAGATTCAAAATGAAGGCCAAGAAAAGCGAGAAAAACTTTTTTCAGTGTGGGTAGCAGATGCAAGTGACGACCCAGGTTTAGAAGTGCAATAGTCAAGTGACACAAATTGCTACCGTGATGAATGGATCCCTGGGTCCCCTCAGCCCCAACCACCTGGAATTACGGGTGCATGGCAAAGTGGACTCGTCTGCTCCATTGCGCGCACATGTCTCGAAATGCCTCTCACCCCATTGACCCGACAAAATAGATGCGTTTTGAAGAGCTCCATCATCCAGTGCACGCGCGCGCTACTAAAATGACGCTTTGCCGCGCACCCCTCGAGGTACCTCGTCAAGAAGAGGTCAATGGTTCAGTGCGTCTTCGACGCAATGCATTTACCATCCTGCGATGCCCAATCAATAGCTAATAATGATTGTTTATAGACGTCAAACTTCTCTCGTCATTCATTTATAGTTTTATCTCTGACGTCGATTTATTAACTTGGTCGTTTATCGCTTCATTGTTTTCCTAAAACAATTGCACCTGTTGGAACATCCCCGTAGGATGTTATGAATAGATGACAAATGTGGCTTTTCTCATGATATTTCTTGGAGAACGTGCAAGAGGAAAAAACGTTAACCACACTTTTGAAATCCTTCGGGAAAACGTTGATGCTCGAAAATGGGATGCTTGGTTTGCTTTCAAGCCGTTTGCCTCATGATGTTTGTTTTAAAATATTAAAACAAGTATAAAAAAAAACAATAAGAAAATAGACTAACTAATATTTAGTAATTGCTTTACTTTACTTTAGCTGTCATTTACAAAAATGATTGCACCAGGTAGCCAAGTGCCCAGTGTTTATTTTCAATGATCTCTCTTCATTCAGTCGTAATTCGCATTTCAAAAATTAAATTGCTCAAATTTGTAATTTGATGATTTTCTATTAATCACAAAATCCCTTATTTCTGATGTTCTCAAATTCAATCTCATTCTTTTGTAAATGTGTAATTCCACGATTCTGTAAACCCAACCAACTCATAATACAGACAAAAACTAATTGTAATCTGTCCATTATTGAGTCCAATGTTGAATAAACATTCAAAAAGCATCCATCTTGTATGACAAAAAAAATAGAGGGAAAAAATATCACATGATCAATTGCAACCACATGAATGACTTGTATGGTGGCTCATAGGAGCTATCCAAAAATGTTCCATTTGTATAAAGTACAGAGATCTTATGGTACCGTTCAGGCAACTTACTGTATAAGTTTCAGTGGGTACTATAGAGTCATTTCTTGGTTTATTCTGCTGTTATGAATGCGTAAATAAGTCAACATCATGTGTTATTTGAGCTTGTGGCCTCTTTCTTTTTTTTTCAAATTTCACAAGCCTCAAAATTGCTTGCAAAATTGTCAAAATTGCACAATCACAGACTACGCTCTATTATTAAGGGGTTTCATTAATAGAAGCAATTTTGTAATTTTTCAATTTTAACAATTTTGCGCTTTTGGATTTGTCACGTGATATCAGTTCCACCAATCATGTGCGTAATTGTGAAAGCACAAAAGAAGAAAGACGCAAAATCACATACCGTATTTCTTCCAATTGTCCGTGGGCCTCCATTAGTCCGCGGACTTCGAATAACGCGCGGGGTAAAATTAAAAAATTGCAAATAACGCGCGGACCTCGTATAGCGCGCGGGACTAATGTCA